>LBNU01036158.1:34358-49645 GCA_014162995.1 Artemisia annua | reverse complement strand
AGCGTCCTAACAATTATCTTTTAAGTACGCTTGTATGTGTATCAAAAGATTAAAATTAGGTAACCACTTGTTAGAACATTGTAAAAGTGTCCTAATAGGTTGTTATTAGGACCTTATTTGGTTGTTCATAGACATATTATGCGACCAAAAAATTGGTTTCAAAATCGTATTTGGGATATTAGGACCCTTTTCTTGGTGTTAAAGTAACTATAATGGTATATGATAACCGTCCTAAGAATTAACATTTAAGGACGCTTGTATGTGTATCAAAAGATTAAAAGTAGGTTACCACATGTTAGAACATTGCAAAAGTGTCCTAATATGTTTTTATTAGGACGTTATTTGGGTTGTTTATAGACCTATAATGCGACCATAAAATTGGTATCATAATCTTATTTGAGTTATTAGGACCCTTTTCTTGGTTGCTAAAATAGCTATGATGTTACATCATAAGCGTCCTAACAATACTTTTAAGGACGTCTTTATGTGTCTCAAAAGATTAAAAGTAAGTAATCACATGTCAAAACAATGTAAAAGTGTCCTAATATGGTTTTATTAGGACGTTATTTAGGTTGATCATAGACATATAATACGACCATAAAATTGGTTTCATAAGGGTATTTGAGATATTAGGACGCTTTGGACCTATTACAACCGCCTTACATGAAACGCTTTCATCCTTGGTCCTATTAAATGAAAGATCCTAAAAAGTACCATTTTATGACGCTTATGGGGGTCCTAAAAAGCCATTTTTCTTGTAGTGTCTGTGATCAATGCGGTGGCCCGCACAAAGTGGAGGAATGCGGGGATGATGTCACCACCAAACAAACATGTTTGTCGAGCCACGACATCTTTGATGACCCCTCCCTCCTAACTTTCTACCAAAACAATGATCTTACCCCTTGGGGAAATCTTGAGAGAAGTGAGGAAGGAGGAGAATATCCTGACTAGAAGGTCAGGAGCACTTTTGAAGATGATCTTGGGCATTTCACACTAGAAAAGAGTCTGCAACTAAAAGGTCTCAACAACCTAATCACTAGCCAACAAAATGAGTGGAGAACCCAATTCGCAGAACTCAACGCCACTCTTGATAGCCTTGAACAACCTCAAGTGGGTCAAAAAGACCCCTTACTCGCCATCATCACTCGTGCTGGAACAACTACTAAAGATCCACCTTACCCAGCTCAACAATCTAACGTCACGGAGCCCGACACCCCCCACGAGGAAGAAAGTACTGTGAACGATGGGAGTCCCGAGCAACCCCCTCTAGTAATACGCATTGCAAACCGAATGGGTGTACGCAACCTAGAGGCAAATGTAGACTCAAGATTAGTAGCCAACCATGTGTTAGGCGAATACGTGGCCAAGGAGGAAAATATGATCCAATACCTCGCCAAGGCCAAGTCATTAATCCAAAACTTTGACAGATTCACGATCAAACAGGTTCCTCGCGGAGAAAACAAGAAAGCAGATGCACTGAGCAAGATAGCATCCACAAGCTTCGCACATCTGTCAAAACAAGTTTTGGTTGAGATCCTGAAGGATAAGTCCATCTCAGAGATGGAAGTGTCAACGGTGATAGAGGAGGAAGAACCAACGTGGATGACCCCCATCATAGAGTTCATAAGCAAGGGGAATCTCCCACAAGACCAGAATGAAGCCCGAAGGATAAGACGTACGGCGCAAAGGTTTGAACTCAGAGATGGCGTACTATACCGGAGATCCTTCCTCCAGCCATGGCTACGGTGTGTAGGCCCACTCCAAGCAAATTACGTGCTTCGGGAGATACACGAGGGATCATGCAGCATGCATTCCGGACCACGGTCCGTGGTCGCGCGGGCACTCCGATCAGGATACTACTGGCCCACAATGCACCATGATGCAAGGGAATTGATCAAAAAGTGCCACGACTGCCAGGTCCACAGACCAATCCCGCGGCGGCCACAACAAGAACTCTCACCAATCACCGCGCCATGGCCGTTCTACAAGTAGGGCATCGACATTGTTGGACCCTTTCCTGCCGCAGCAAGGGGGTTAAAATTTCTCATCGTGGCTGTCGACTATTTCACAAAGTGGATTGAAGCAAAATCTGTAGCCACAATAACTGGTAACCAAGTCAAAAGATTCGTATGGGACAACATTGTGTGTCGATTTGGTTTACCAGGAGAAATCATCTCGGATAACGGAAAACAATTCCGGGACAATCCATTTAAAGACTGGTGCGAACAATTGAACATCAAGCAACACTTTGCATCCGTAACCCATCCCCAAACAAATGGCTTAGTTGAGAGAGCCTATCGCAGTTTAGGGGAAGGAATGAAAGCGCGCCTAGACAAACACAAAGGGCGATGGGTGGATGAGCTTTCATATGTCCTATGGGCGCACCGTACAACCATCAAAGTCAGTAATGGAGATACCCCCTTCTCCCCCTCTTCACTTACTCCGACCAAACAGCCCACTAAAGTCCCATATCCATCCCGCCTCAAGAATCAAAAGGTCGAGAATGATGAAAAGAGATTCTTGTCATATTTAAAGGATTCGGTCATCACCATACCCCTTCTTGATGCATGATACCATATGCCCAAATATAGTACATACTTCAAGAAGTTGCTAACCAACAGAAAAAGGCTCGAGGGTCTTGTAACCCTAGGAGAGGAATGCTCCGTGGTAACCCAGCAAGGACTACCCAAGAAGGTGGACGATCCCGGGAGTTTCACCTTACCCTGCTCCATAGGATCTCTTTCATTCAAGAATGCTCTAGCTGACTTAGGGGCAAGTATCAATCTCATGCCGCATTCCATGTTCCTTAAATTGGGGTATTCAGGATTAAAACCAACCCGCATGAACATCCAACTAGCCGATAGATCGGTCAAATACCCCTTGGGAATATGTGAAAACACGCTTGTTAAGGTAGGGAACTTCAAATTTCCAGTTGACTTCGTCATCCTTCAAATGGAGGAAGATGACCTAGTGCCCATCATTCTAGGAAGACCATTCCTAGCAACTGCTCGTGCTGTGATTGATGTTCATGATGGCAAACTAACCTTACGAGTAGGGGGCGATAGCTTAACCTTCGACATCAAGGACACAATGAATCTTTCCTCCGAAGCAGCCAACCGGCTGTATTGCATCGGAGAAGTCGATGAACTAACCGACGTGATTGACAATTGTGCGGACGAACAAATAGAAGTTGGTTGGTTGCGAGACGAAACTCCCTTAACCCTCTTAGAGGAGGAAAAGACTATGGATGTTAGCGCAGTCTCCTTCTATCCCAGACAAGAAATCAAACAGCTTGAACTTCGTAAACCTGAGAATAAACTTAAACCATCCTTCGTCGAGCCACCCACGTTAGAACTCAAGGAACTCCCAAACAATCTTGAATATGCCTTCCTCCAAGGAGANAAGTTGGTTGGTTGCGAGACGAAACTCCCTTAACCCTCTTAGAGGAGGAAAAGACTATGGATGTTAGCGCAGTCTCCTTCTATCCCAGACAAGAAATCAAACAGCTTGAACTTCGTAAACCTAAGAATAAACTTAAACCATCCTTCGTCGAGCCACCCACGTTAGAACTCAAGGAACTCCCAAACAATCTTGAATATGCCTTCGTCCAAGGAGAAGATCAACTTCCGGTAATCATAAACTCTGCTTTGAAAGGTGAACAAAAAGATAAACTCTTAGGAGTTTTAAGAAAATATAAAGGAGTTATAGCATGGAGTGTAGCCGACATCAAGGGGATTGACTCAACCTTTTGCACGCATAAAATCCTCATGGAGGAGGACTATAAACCTTCTGTGCAACCTCAAAGGCGAGTAAACCCCAACATCAATGAGGTCGTAAAAAAGGAAGTCATCAAACTCCTAGATGCAGGGCTAATTTACCCAATTTCAGATAGCCCATGGGTAAGCCCTGTACAAGTTGTACCAAAGAAAGGAGGAATGACGATGGTAAAGAACGATAAGGAGGAGTTAGTGCTTCAAAGAACAGTAACCGGGTGGCGTGTATGCATCGATTATAGGAAGCTGAATGATGCAACCCGAAAGGACCATTTCCCCCTCCCATTCATCGACCAAATGTTGGAAAGATTGGCTGGACATGAGTACTACTACTTCCTGGATGGGTTCTTAGGGTATTTCCAAATCCCTATAGCTCCCGAGGACCAGGAAAAGACTACGTTTACATGCCCTTATGGCAACTTCGCCTACAAACGAATGCCTTTTGGACTATGTAACGCCCCCGCCACTTTCCAACGTTGCATGACTGCAATCTTCCATGANGATTGGCTGGACATGAGTACTACTACTTCCTGGATGGGTTCTTAGGGTATTTCCAAATCCCTATAGCTCCCGAGGACCAGGAAAAGACTACGTTTACATGCCCTTATGGCAACTTCGCCTACAAACGAATGCCCTTTGGACTATGTAACGCCCCCGCCACTTTCCAACGTTGCATGACTGCAATCTTCCATGATTTAATGGAAGACAGCATGGAGGTCTTCATGGATGACTTTTCAGTCTTTGGAGACTCTTTTGATCACTGTCTTGCTAACCTCGAAAAAATGCTCAAATGTTGTAAGGAGACTAACTTGGTGCTAAACTGGGAAAAGTGCCATTTTATGGTGAAAGAAGGGATTGTGCTTGGGCACAAAGTCTCAGGAAGTAGGATTGAAGTAGACCGGGCAAATATTGAGGCTATATCCAAGCTTCCTTATCCAACCACCGTTAAGGCAATCCGTAGCTTCTTGGGTCATGCTGGCTTCTATAGGAGATTCATTAAAGACTTCTCGAAAATAGCTAGACCCATGACTCAGTTGCTTATGAAGGACGCCCCGTTCGATTTCTCTCAAGAATGCAAGGATGCATTTGATCGATTAAAGCAGGACCTCACACAAGCTCCAATTATGGTTACCCCTAATTGGGATTTACCATTTGAAATCATGTGCGAAGCTAGCGATTACGCTGTTGGGGCAGTGTTAGGGCAAAGACTTAACAAACACTTCTAGCCAATTTATTACGCTAGCAAAAGCATGAATCCTGCTCAGGAAAACTATAATACCACTAAAAAGGAATTATTAGCCGTGGTATTTGCTTTTGATAAGTTCCGCCAATATCTTGTCCTTTCAAAAACGGTTGTTTTTACGGATCATTCAGCTCTTCGATATCTTTTCACTAAGCAGGATGCTAAACCGCGATTAATTCGTTGGATCTTACTATTGCAAGAGTTCGATTTAGAGATCCGTGATAAGAAGGGAGCAGAGAATCTTGTGGCTGATCATCTCTCGCGACTAGAAAACCCCAGCCTTGGTGAATCTGACAGGAGTGAGATTCAGGATTCATTTCCTGGAGAGCAGCTCATGTCAATAAATGATTCTGAGCCATGGTATGCAGATTATGCTAATTACCTGGCAAGTAGGGTTATTCCTGAACACATGAACAGACATGAAAAGAGGAGGTTCTTCAATCAGTTAAAGTACTACTTTTGGGATGAACCTTTCTTATTCCGTAGGTGTCCAGATCAAGTAATCAGGCGTTGTGTTTCAGAAACTGAGGCAATCAGAATTATGAAAGAATGTCACGCTGGTCCATCTGGAGGGCATCACGGAATGAACACTACTGCGCGAAAGATTTTCGACGCAGGATTCTATTGGCCTACAATATTTCGTGATGCGAGGGGAATGATACAGACTTGCGACGCGTGCCAAAGAGCTGGGAATATCTCTAGGAGGGATGAAGCACCTCAAAATTATATACAAGTGTGTGAGGTTTTTGATGTTTGGGGAATTGATTTCATGGGACCCTTTCCATCTTCAGGGGGAATGAATACATCTTAGTGGCCATTGATTATGTTTCAAAATGGGTGGAAGTACAAGCCCTTAAGACTAATGATGCTAGGGTAGTTATTCATTTCTTAAAAAAATTGTTCGCTAGGTTCGGCATTCCGAAAGCCCTTATTAGTGACAGAGGTACCCATTTTTGCAACTCGCAAATGGAGAAAGTCATGAAAAGATATGGAGTCTCTCACCGATTCCCCACCGCTTATCATCCTCAGACCAACGGTCAAGTCGAAAATACTAATATAGCTATAAAGAGGATATTAGAGAAAACGGTCAAACAAAACAGAAAAGATTGGTCTTTTAAGCTCGATGAAGCTTTGTGGGCATTTCGAACTGCTTATAAGACACCAATCGGGATGACCCCGTTCTGTATGGTGTATGGCAAGGCATGTCATCTTCCTGTAGAACTGGAACACAAGGCATATTGGGCACTTAAGGCTTGTAATTTGGACTTTACAGTTGCGGGATCAAATAGATTTTTACAGCTCCAAGAACTCGATGAATTGAGATTGGAGGCTTATGAATCTTCCATTACATACAAAGAAAGGGCAAAAAGATGGCATGACCAACGGATTAAGAAACCCAAGGAATTTTCTGAAGGAGACAAGGTCCTATTATATAATTCTCGTTTAAGGCTATTTCCTGGAAAACTTAAGTCTAGATGGTATGGACCTTTTACTGTAAGGAGCTCCTCTAAAACCGGAGCCGTTGTGTTGGTTGATGACGAGGATAAGGAATTCACCGTGAATATACAACGAGTCAAGCATTATCAAGAGAATAATAATGAAATGATCAATGAGGAAGACATAACTCTTGATGATGAAGTAGGATAGAGTGACTTTGAGTCTAGCTACAAGACTCGTTAATAAAGAAAAGCGCTTCTTTGGAGGCAACCCAAGCTTTATTCGTTTTGTGTGTTTATTTATTTGTTTGTTTGTTTGATTTTATTTGCTTCCGTATGTATGTTTTTATTTTTATTGTTATTGATTCATGCTTCAAACTAAATTGTGAAAATGCTTTATTTTATTTTTAACTTCGTCTTAACTACATATAAAGGTATTTTGCAAAAGATAAGTGTAAGGGAAATCTAAATCGGTTTATAAGAACAAATGAACATGAATCATAACAATATTAAATTAGCATACATATTCGTAATTGTTTGAGTCAAATGCTTGTATCGAGTCATAATGATATTTTGCAGGATTTCCAGGAAGTAAGGATTGAGTTTTTCCAGAAATTTTCCGGAAACTTAACATGAGAAATCTGTCAGATCACATCTGACGGCGTCAAGCTCCAGGCTGACGCCGTCAACCTCAGTTTTCTGGAATTTTTTGAAAGTTTTGTTTTTCTTCCGGAATCATAAAATACTTTATAAAATCTCTAACTTATAAACTCCAGGAATCTGCAAAAATATTCATTTCACAAGCATTATATCCTTATACAGATTTATCCCGCCGATGTTATGCAGGTTTTCGTGTTTGTTTTCTCAGGTTTAACATGTTATTTTGGACAAGAAGATGATTTATATTTCGGAAGGAAAGCTTTGAGTGTTCATTTTCTTGAAAGAAGATCTAACCATGTTACGCCTTTATCTACCGAGCGAATCAGGGGAGTATTTGATTTCATTCTTTTACCTTATTTACTTTTACATCTTATTATTTGAACATTGGGGACAATGTTCATCTTAAGTGTAAGAGGGGGTAAATTACGATACCTTAGAGAATGCAATTACGCTTGATTTTTGTTTGTTTAATGGTAGATGTGTAATAAAACTGAGATAAATACCTGTTAGGGCAATTTTAGTGCCAAATTTAAATTTTTTTACAACATTTAGGAGTGAAACGTTAGTCTTAATAAGCGTCTCATGGATAGGAGTTACAAGACTAGCACAAAAACCGTACCACTAAAAAAATTTTCCACCCCAAATATGTGAGGTTCGCCCCTAGAATTGGTAGGAAAAGCATTCATCTTTAATGCTATGATGTGTGTACCGGTAGCACTTAGATTCTAGAACTTGCGATAGGACCATTCCGAATCCACAAGTGAGACTACATTCGTGTAGTTAGATTTACTACATGATAAGAGGCATTAGGATTAACCCATTGTTTTACACCTGTGTTTTTGTTATGATTATATTGACTACATTGGTCATGTAATTCTCCCACACCCTTAGCGTTGTACTCATTTTTAGTACACGATACCCCTAGTACACCCCTCCGAGCCTATCTTTTCGCTTCTAACTTTAAGCATTATACTTAAAGGAAGAATTTGTTACACCCCACTTAAATGTACACCCAAATCGCCTTAGCCTACCTTGTATGCACTCACCTTTAGTGCATTATTGTGACAACATTTGTTTAAACCCTTAGTTAATTATCTAATTGATTACATGGTTGCTAAGTCGAGTCATATCCTTGTACATATTGTTTTGGGACGATTGGGACTCATGGGTAAAGTACTAGTGTAATGGAGTAATGGGGAAGAACAACATTATTACCCCCATATGTGCTAAATATTTTAAAAGTACTCCAAGTGTTTCGATTATCTTAATTCGAGTCATTAGAATAGTTATTTGTAAAGTATGTAAAAGTTCAAGTGTAAGGGGAGAACCGAGGCCCCTATGATGTATTATTTTAGATGGTAGGGCAAGAATGTATGAAAAAAAATCAAAAAATCAAGAAAAAAAAATGAGAAAAAGAAAAGTAGAAAAAAACATACGGACTACCATCCCGTTTCTTCTTATGTTTATTTTATGTTTTTATTAGTTTTTGATTAGCTTAAGTCGAGTCTAGTCTTGGCTTAGCAACGCCTTATTGTACATGTAATTAATCAAGATCTTTAACTCGCCACCAACAAAATCTTCCTTATCCAACAAAACCGTGTTTATATATCCCTACACCTCATTACAACCTTTTTGTAAAGACCTCTTTGATAGTTTATCTTAGGTGCTTACGCCTAGTGGAGAAGGTTTTCGATCCTTTCCCAAGCCTATGGTAATCTATTTGCTATGACAGGTAGTGAGAGATATTGTCCATTTTCATTTATGAGATATAATTCTATGACACCTGAGAGATGTGAGTATCTAAACACTACTTGTGAGGTGCTAGTGTGTAATCTCCGTGCTTATTATGATTGAAGGGGAACGATTATTTGTTGTAATTACTTTTATATTAGTGTTAAATGACCCCTAACTTGTATTTTGATTAGAATAAAAGCGCATTTGCTTGAGGACAAGCAAATCTCAAGTGTAATGGTATTTGATGAGGCGAAAAGTGTACCGCTTTTCGGGGGTCATTTAAGCCCGAAATCGTATTTATTTGATCAAATATCGCCCTAAATCCTTCCTTTTAGCATTTTAGGTACTTTAGAGAGAAATTCTGGAAAAGGAAGCATTTTGGACGTTTTTGGAGCATAAAAGTGAAGAATTCGACAAAGTGTCAAATTTCTGCTGGAACAGTACCCAGACGGCGTCAAGACCCTACCTAACGGCGTCAAGCCTTGATAGGCCAGAACATGTTAAAGAGGGACGGCGTCAAGAAGGCTATCAAGAAACCCTAACCACGGCGAGGTGACGACGTCAAGACCATAACGTGACGCCGTCAGATCTGTTTTTCTATATATATTCGCATAATTTTTAGTCATTCGTGTGGAACTTGTTAGAGAGAAACCCTAGACGATTTTTGCAGCTTTTTTAAGGGTTTAAGACCCTGGTTCCACATGTTCATGAAAGATAAGTAATCAATTAATCATCAATATTTTTTCTATGTGTTGTGTATTTCTTTTACTTGTCTGTCTTTGTTAACCATGCTAGGCTAGTTTTCTTTCGTGTTTGCTTAATCTAATGAAACTAAACTATGAATTACTGATTGGAAATGTGTGTTTATTTATATTTTATTTTTTTGGTTTATGGTGTTTTATTATCTGATGTTAGGCTTAGGGAAAACTGGTCAGTACTTTTTCCTGTTTTGATACATGCTTGAACGTCTTAAGAAACATGAACCAAAGGTGTACTAAGTTATTTTTGATTGTATTAATGCATGAGTGAATTCATAGTGATCCCATGTTAGGAGCTTCTAGCCGGTCTTAAGACATTAGATGTGATTAGTAGTGATTCTCATTAAGAGGTTAAGGGGAAGTCCGTACACACCCCTACGAATGGTATTAAGATTATTACATCTCTAATTCCACGCAATTAAACACACTAATCAATCGGTAGAAGATAGTTTTAGGGAGTAAGGAAATCTAAGTAAACTACACTCTCTTTTCATTTATGATAGTTTCACAACCATTACTTTTCAGTTATTTTATTTTATTTGCATATAGTAGTTATTATTTGGGTTAGTTGACTAGCAACTAATTCGTTCCACTCTTCCCAAAAACCCGAGATTTTTACTTGCTTTCCTAAAAATATAAAAATAGCAAATTTAAGAATCTTCCCTCACCCCTAGAACCGCTATTAGAGCAAGATTTTCAATCCTAACGACACTATTCCCTGAGGAGAACGATCAATCCCCCGCTACTTGCCACTACACTATACTACATCGGTCAGGTACACTGCCTGGTGGGGATTGCAAGCTTCTCAAGATCCCTTGAGAGGTAAAACCCTAGTGCGTGGTCACAATCCCGCGCATCACAAAAACAGGGTTCCGCCAGTGTATTTTTCTCGGTAACCCAGTTTTGGCCCAACGGATCGGACGGAACCCAAAACAGGGTTCCGCCTTTAACGTCGTTTGGTTCCGCCAGGTACATGCATATGTTTTTATTTTTTTTTTTATTATTTTTTTTTCAAAATTCCGACTTCCAAACAACTTCAAATCATCCTTTTTGGTTATAATCTCATCTCTCATTAGTTCATAACTGCATTAGGATCATTCTCATTCTCTAGAACCAATAGGAAACCATTTCCCGCCAAAAATCAAATTAAACCATAACTAACTCAAGGAACCCTTTTTCATAAGGCAAGGAACCCTCCAAAAGGTTCCTTGGATTCCGAGGAACATCTGATCCAAATCACTTTGACATGACCACTAAGCATTTAGTGCATATCTTGGTCTTCTTACTCCACCATTTTTATTGGATTGACTTCCAATGATGTGACAACCTTCATAAATCATTCAAATCATTATAAACCTCAAAATATGTATGGTAGAACATCAAATCCAAACACTCCTTTCAACATATCTTCAACTCTATAAATTTGACCACATTAGAACTCTTCCAAATCACACCATCACCATCCTAATCTCTGATCTTAAGCTTTTAAACCAACACTTTGACCATGACAAAGTCAACAAACACCTCTCCACCAACAAGACCCATTAGGAGAACCGCTCGTATTAGTGTGAAACCATGTTGCTTCAACACTACCATCAACCTAAGCTCCTCATCTTCGGATGAATCACCACTAATCATCTCTTCACCAATCAAAGACGAAAACTTTTTGAATCTTGCAACTCCAACACCATCACCAAGGTTTAACAATGTGATCACCACTCCACCACCAACAAAGACATCCATTGATCCAAGTCCACCACCGGCTCCAACTCAACCATCAAAATCTCCATCTCCACCCAAATCACCAAAACTTGTGATGAATGCATCAAAATATGTGGTGTGAGGATCACCTCCTATTCTAAAAGTATTATTATTATTATTATTATTATTATTATTATTATTATTATTATTATTATTATTATTATGTCCAATACAACTCCAACACACAACTTTATTATTATTATTATTATTATTATTATTATTATTATTATTATTATCATCATCATCATCATAAATAAAAGTATGCTTATTTAAGCCTTCTTTATTGACTTTTACTAAAACTTTATATTATTGGGTCTCAATCAATCTCACTATAAAGTCATTGCTTGAGATTTTAAGTATAAACAGGGGAGATTGACGGCGTCAATTTAGAATGTTTAAGTCCAATTTTCTTATGATGGATATCGTATTCATGTTTATTTATTTGTATCACTTATTGCACAACTAAGTAGTTGTAGTTTCTATTTATATCACTTATTGCACAACTAACTAGTTGTAGTTTGATGTGACTTCCTTTTGTTTTTTAAAACCATTTTTGTTCGTAAATTTTATTTTCAGGTGAAGCATCGTTTCTTACATTTTAATTGACTCATCTACCGGTTTTAAGCTTACCGTCACACAAACTTAAACTGAGTAAAGTTCTTGTTTGAGCTTGCTAGAGCCACGAACAGGTATATGCATAAGCTGGGAGCTACAAGTTGAAAGTTTGAAAATTTTATCAGAGAGTATTTATAATAAATACAACATTGTATTAGATTTGTTGTTGTAACTAAAAGGTGTAAAATAAGATCGAATGACAAAAATTAAAGAACTTGGTCACAGTCATTCGACTTGTTCCTTTATCGATATGTAACAAATGCTACATTATCGTTTTCGAATGTTGATCAATGTAATATGACAGAGCAAAAACATAATAAATAAATCAACCCACTGTAATATGGGTATGGTTCGGTTTCATGTTAATTAATCTTCTTCTCGATAAATCAAGATCAAATTTGAGTTTTCCTTTTTATTTTGTGAAATGTAAACTCACAATATGAATTTATGTAAGAGAGAGAGGTGATTGAGAGACCTAAAAAATGTGCCTAAATTATGCATAAACCTGTATGACATTATCCTGTTGATTGCGGTCAACGGATCCACTTTTTTACAAACCAACATGATTATGACACATAACTTTAGCCATTAAATTAGATATATATTTAAGTCTCTCAATCATTTTTGTTTATAGAAAACACTTAAAAGAAACAGTCAAATCTTTTGGTTTAGACTTTAGAGCCACATTACAATCTTGATGCTGACTTTCATTTTCAACAATCCGTCATATAATCCTACATGTCTTGCATATCGAAACAATCCAACTCTTCTACTTTGCACCCTCTACCCAAAACTAGACAAATTTACATATACCATCTGATGTTTGTCAAAATATATGATTATGTGGTTTAGAAAAGGTTTTTAAAATCGGGATCTTACTCAAAATTGTTTTCGTTTTTGCAAAATCGAGACTGTAAGATCAGATCGGGATCCTAAGATCCTATTATAATGTCATTTTTTTAATATTGTTCAGATCTACATACTATCATATATCATAATCACAAAATTATATGAATGTTTCAAAATGTTGTCCTAAATTATTAATATAGAATGTTTAAAAAGATTAACATGTTGTTTTTAAATTATATAAAACATAATCCATAACTTCGTACTTTTTTAGTTTGCGGTTCTAGAAAAATAAGATCGGATCAACTTAGATCTTAAGATCATATGCTCAAGATCTGGATCTTATCATATCTTACACTTGCTAATATCATACGTAAGATCCGGATAATTTTTGCTTTATATTATCATAAAAGATTAAGATCAGAATCTTAACAACCATGGTTTAAACTTGCACACTAGCTACAAGTGTGAATAATCTTTCCTAAAATACCAAAGTATTTTAGGCTTGATCTCGTATCTATAAACATAAAGTTGAGTCCTAAATTTAAGGGGAGTAAGTTTTAAATTTTTAATGAACCAATTTTTGAAGGACATTGATGACTAGTTTTTAGAAGTGAAAAATGTACCATGCAAGAAATCAAGATTAATGTCACGTCCATGTCAGCGTTCCATGTTTATGAGGGCATGCGAAAGTGTTATGTATTTCATTGAGGCACTTTGAATTTGTAGGGTTCATGGAAGGGGCATGGAAGTGTTCTGTATACATTGAGGCATTATGATTGTAGAGGTTACATGGAAGAAGGATTTGAGAGTCTATTTTAATTATTAGAGTATCATTACTTGATCTTTAATAGAAATTAATTGGGTACTCTTTCAAACTACTTCTATTGAGTATAAATAGCCACAATTTAGCACCCACAACAAATTATTCCACCGCACATCCACCGGAACCGACCAACATCAACCTGTTTCCGCCGCAGACACTCACGTTCAACCAAACTCATTTTAGTCATCGTGGAGTGCATGAGTCGTTGTATGAAGAAGGTGTATTGAAAAAATGGTGTGATGTATATTATTTATTGAAATGTTTCTTTTGGTAATGTGATATGAACTAAGTTTAGTTTTGGCTTGTTGTCGTGTGTAATGAGCAGCTCCAAAAATGATTAATAACGTTGGCAAACATGCTACTATGGGTAATTTGTGTTTGTGATTGTATTGTTTAATGATTGATTGTTAAGTAATCTTATATGTTTTAATGTGTTTGTTTTTGCATGATAGGGTTTGGGCAAGAAGATGGTATAGGAGATGATATTTCACCAACAACCGTATGCTTTTTTTTTTTTTCCCTTTTAAAAATATATTTATACATGTAAACTGTTATTTGAATTTTATTTGACCCCTCAATCGCATGAGGAGGGGGGTACGCATCTTAAATTCCCATTCCATTTCGTTTCTTAAAAAAAGTATTCGTGGGGATAAAGTTAAGTTCTATTGTTAATATTATTATCGATTTCCAAATGTCAGGAATGGATGAAGGGAAAAAAAGAATTAGCATAAAAAGCAGAGGAAGAAAGCAAAAAACTAACTCAAACTCGAGGTTGCAACAAAAAAATGATGAACGAAGAGAAAATTTAAGTCCATTGGAGAAAGAGAAAACATTAAACAAGAGCCGATATACCAGAAACAATTATGTTCATCAAAGGTTTCGCTCACAAGAAAGATGCCATCACAAGGGAATGCAAAGATATTCATCGAGCTTAGGTGTCGGAAATCATGCTCAACCAATGGATGCAAAGATATTCATCGAGCTTAGGAGTGTCGAAATCATATGCTCAACCAATGGAATGCAAAGATATTCATGCGGGCAAACTCAGTTGCTGTTCGGTCCTTTAAGTTTCGGTTTCTACAATATAGTGAACTGACATCATCCTCTTTATCCAGTCTCATTAATCATAAATTTTATTGATGATTCCATTGCGACACCAATAGTTGGAATGGATTTGAATGTTTAATATTTGTTTGATTTAATCTTTTTGACTCTTTGATATCCATATAATGTATACTACTGATTGTTGGAGGATTAAATTAACTGAGCTTTAATTTTTGTAATCTCATGGATGTAAAGTTATATTTTTTAAACCTTTTTATCACATGATCATGCTAACAATTAAAATTCAAACCTATTAAAATAAAAAATATGAATGAATGTTCGTCAATAATATAAACTTCCACGTTATACAGCATATACAGCCATGTCATTGTTAGGCAATAATTTTTTATACCTCAATCACTTTTTCAAGGAAAAATAAAAGCGAACAAAAAAGTTAGTTTGTGTTATTATTTTTGGAATCATTAAATGACAATGTCGAGTATAAATGCACAATTTAGCAACCCACAACAAATTATTGCCACGCCGACCATCCACCGGAACCGACCAAATCAACTGTTTCTGCCGCAGACA
>LBNU01036158.1:4577-34077 GCA_014162995.1 Artemisia annua | reverse complement strand
GACTAAAAGAGACCAGAAGATTGATCTCGAGGAAAATCTAACGATATATAGCAAAAACGTTGTTGGTGATGAAGTGAAAAATATTGGTGATTGGTTGTCTTGGCCGACATATGTGGAAGGCGAGGCAAGTAAAGGGTGGTTCCTGCAAATGACAGACTCACTTGACAAAATAGATAAGGTTTTCAACCAGCTTATGCACATCGAGTTTGTCCCTATGTAGGAAATCATTATTTTATTTGCATATGCAATGTCATTGATGGTTATATTACCGGCCTAGAGGATGAATAATCATAAGGATTACTATTGGTTACAAAATAAAAAAGGACCAATTACTTTTTTATGGGTAAGCTAAATATGTAGCATGGTTATAGTTATCTTATGTTTAGAGATGAAATGAGTGTGCAAGCCGTATATTCATGTATGATCTCTGCTTTTTTTAATTGAAAATAAGTTTTGTAGATGTGCATTATGGCATGATCCCATATATATTGAGTTTACAAATGAGAATGATACATAAATATGCAGGTTGTGCATCGGACGGGTCTGAATTATATTGATATATTTAATTACTTTCCACAAAAAAATGTGTTAACATTAATATCTGCGAAAGTATCTATTGTTTATGTGAGTTATTTAGTACTAAATGATAAATGTTCCGATATATAAAACTTATAATACAAACATTGACGCAAACTTGATAAAAAGTATATAAACATCTGCAAAAACATTACGTACAGAACACGTAGAAATTCAACCAATGACCCAGCCGGTGCATCGCACGGGTTCGTCAGGCATTGATATATGTATTGTATTATGTTAATGCATTTTCATATACAAGTAATTTATGTGTATTTTCTATTGATGTAGCTCACATGTGCGAATTGGTTAAAGAAAATGCGCACGAGCATGTATGTAAAGCAACATTTAAATGGTTAAATGATACTTTTTAGAATGATTAGTTTATGTAAGCATGAAACTTGAATAATGAATATAATAATTTTTACTCAAACCCATTTGTAAATTAAAAAAATTAAGTTTAAGACATAATAATGGAGTCCAAAAGTTTTAGGAATTATTAATAATGTGTTAATTAATATCCATTTAGTTAGCTATTTAGAATTGAGTTTATTGATAAAATTTATTAATATTAATTAGACTTCAATGTTAATTTTCAATGAAATTAGTTGTACAATAAAATGAGATGAAGCTAAAAAGGTTTGAAACGATTTCTATACAGTTTATGTGGCATTATTATATATACATTATTACACAAACTTTAACTTACAAACTTAATAAAGAAAATATTTAACACACATTAAACTATGACCAATTAGATAGACCCTGTGTGCTTCATATTACCATGCAAAAACCATCTAATAGACAAGTATTGTAGGGCTAAGTAATAGACCAAAAGAAACAAAGCCATTTTTTTTATCATGTAAATAAGTAATAAGCCAAAAGAAACAAAGCTAGCATAACTTAATAACCAAAAGCCCATATATAAAATACAACACCACAAAACCAAAACAATATCAAACACTTTTAATTTTTTATACAAGAAAGTTAAAACATTTCCTACAACATACTAAACAATAATTAAGTATACACTCGCCAATATACAGAAAGAATACACGATTAACAATTAGATTTTTAGCCCGTGCATAGCACGGGTTCTGCATGCCTCGTAATAATAATAATAATCAGGGTATAGCTATTAATGTATAATTACTTCACTTTCTAAAAGGTACTCATTTAACGGTGAGCTTGGTTCTAAGGCTGGGCACAATAAGGGTCGAGACCGAGTCGGTCGGCCTCGGTCGATTCGGTCGAGATTGTTGTGGCTAATCGGTCGCGACCCAGAAAAAGGAAAAAAACATACCCCGTTGGTCTTTAAAGTTGGCAAAAAAACATCACGCTGGGACAAAAGTTGGCATTTACGTCGCCGAGAGTCCAAACATGAGGGTTTTTGTGTCAATGAGGTCCCGTGACCCGTTTTCCCTCGGAATGATGTGATTGTTTGTGTTGTGACTTGTTGATTGCACTTGTGTGATAACATGTTTTAAGTTATGTTAGTCATAAAATACAAGTAACATCTTTCATATTAGAACAAGCTAAAAATGGACATTTGATACAACAAGTAATAAAGTTTTTAAACGGTAACGTATTCACCCCCCCCCCCTCTACGTTTTCACAAAAACATTTTTCATCTCCCAATCTTTCAAGTTCTGTCTTCTAAAAAAGTGTCAATCAAAGATAATTTTTCTTGTGGAATGTCTTTGAATTCCGCGTATGCTTTCCTCAAATCATTTTTAACTATTTGTGCGATGTCAAAATGCACAACTAGTCGATAATCGCTTGCTTACGAATGGTATCCCCATCAGTTAGTTTTTGAACGCCAGCTTTGATTTCTTCGACAGTATGTGAAAGTGAACAAGCCATACGATTTTTTGTACAGAATAAAAGTGTATGAAACATGAAAGAAGGGATGCAAATGTATGTGAAAGTTAATTGTGATTTGATTGGAATGTTTGAAAAATAGATGTTAAAATTTATGTTTGACAGAGAGTATGTTTTTGGTAAAAAGATTTGTGTGAAATTTGGTTAAATGGGATATAATATATGTATTGTGATTAAAAATAAAAGAAAATAAAATAAATATAAGTTTAAAACTGTTGGCATAAGCCAACGGCTACTTTTCAAACAAAAAACCAAACCACCCATTGCTCTATCAACGCCATATCAAACGGCGTTGGAAAATGACTTGGGTCGGTGTGGTAACACAGATAATGCCCAAGCCACGTCGGCATAATGCTAGTGTCGACGTTACCACAACCAATGCTCTTATACAAACGAACACATATAAAATAAGATGTAGTTTATTTATGTTCGTCCGTTCACGTTCGTTTGATGTTACAAACACGAACAATCTTATTTCAAAAAATTTCTCTATTACAAGCTTATGCTTTTTTGAAGCTCTTCTGGCAACCCAAACAAAATTGTACTTAACGACGAAACTTATTTTATAAGTTAAATTCGAAAATTAACTAAATTCGAATTAAATTATTTTTCAATTTGTTTTGTATCATATTTTCATCGACTCTCAATTTGATCAATTGATTCATGTGTCTTCAATGATTTTGGATGTTTTGAAAACTATAATAACAATAATAATAATCAGGGTATAGCTATTAATGTATAATTACTTCACTTTCTAAAAGGTACTCATTTAACGGTGAGCTTGGTTCTAAGGCTGGGCACAATAAGGGTCGAGACCGAGTCGGTCGGCCTCGTTCGATTCAGTCGAGATTGTTGTGGCTAATCGGTCGCGACCCAGAAAAAGGAAAAAAACATACCCCGTTGGTCTTTAAAGTTGGCAAAAAAACATCACGTTGGGACAAAAGTTGGCATTTACGTCGCCGAGAGTCCAAACATGAGGGTTTTTGTGTCAATGAGGTCTCGTGACCCGTTTTCCCTCGATCAACGGCCGTTTTGCGTTATATTTTTTAGGGCATAATAGACAAATCACATTTTCACTTAAATCTAACCCAACCCCGTCTTGTTTTACTATCTCTTTATATGCTAAAATATGTAATTTTTATCAATTACAGAAACATGACTAATCTAACTATCTTATAAAGCATTTAGGTCTACTAAATATATAAATACTTAAAATTAAGCATTACAATCATCAAAGCTACATGTACAACTAATTTAAACACACTAATGGCATTAAACTTAAAATGGTAATTTAAACACACTAATGGCATTAAATATCTTAAAATTAAGTAATACAACTAACAAAGCAATATGTATAAGTAAATTAAACACAATTTTGAAACATTAAATATCTATTAAACTTAATTTCCTATCGTTAAACACATTAAATATCAAAAGTCTTAAAATTAAGACACACAACATATAAAGCACTTGGTACAAATCATTTCACTTAAAATTAAGAATAAAACATTAAACACTAATTAATATTATTTTTAAAGCACCCCTATAATAAAAAAACACATGTTATAATACACATTGTACAAACAAATAAAACACACAAAGCTTTATACGATTTACATGCTACTAAGTTGATGGTATATATGATTTTGAAAACCGGACCGGACCAACGGGCTCAACCGGACCGGACCAACGAGTTCAACCGGAACCCGAAGTCGCCATTAGTTCGGCTAGCCAGTAAAAGCCGTTCAAAAACGAAACGGATGATGACTCGTCGGAATCGGTAAAATGGGTGAATTGGGTCGGATTGGGATCATGTTTTTCTCCGGTTAATGAGTTCGCCATTGTTATTTTGTTGGCGTCTAAACTTTAATCACAGGGTACCCGCCGCTGCAACGCGCGGATACCCTGCTAGTCTAAAAAAAAGCATTCACCTAATTTTGGTAATAATCTTCATTTGAAACCCGTAATTTTTCCTATGTGATTGGTATGATTATCAATTTCTGTAAACGTGATTAAGGTCATAATAAACTCATAGTTTCCAAAAAAGAAGTTACACTATTGTATAAGTCATTCAAGAAAACTGCTTGGATAAGTGTAGCTAAGCATGAACAAAAAAGTATTCAGCTTTGTAAGGAGTTAAAAATTAAAATGAGGTTTAAGTAAAAAATTTTGGAGTAATATGAGTAAGAAATATAACTTACATAAATTATATGGTTAAAAGGTGCAATAAAAAATGAGTAGAGGAGCAGTTAAAGAAATTTAAAAAGACACCAAATCAATCATCAATGTATAAGACTATCCGCTGTATAAGACTATTCGGAGCGGGAGTGACCCACTCATCACTCACCATGTTTCACGCGCCACAAAGCAAAACATTTGTTGCATATGTTTGGTGACCAGCTCACCAAAGTGAGGTGAAAAAAACGTAAGGCCCATTTTCGAAAAGTAAATGTTTTTTATTTGTTTCGTGAGTGTGTTGAGATATTTAACTGTAAGCGGGAGTGAAAGGAGAGAGAAAGCTGATGCGTATAAAAATAGTAAAATACCCGTATTTTAATATTCATTTCATATTTGGTTTGGAAAATTATATGTAAGCTAATGTCGCCTCAAACTGAATAAAAGATTAAACAATTTTTTATTTTTATTTTTATTTTTATTTTATTTTTATTATTATTATTATTATTTTAAGGAATTATATTGTGCATTCTAGAAAGATACTTTGGGAGCTTCAAACATGATTTACTAGTAATCTAACACAACCCAAATCAACCTACGAATAAACAAGCGGACAATGCAAATTTGAAAGCGCAACCGCTACTTGCAAATGAGTCGTCGGGTCATGTACCCTTTGTATACAAGACTAAGCACCTGAAGATAGATCAGGTGGGTAAAATCTAAGAAACTGATTGGAGCACATTTCAGCCCAATTCATCCATGCTCATGTAACTCTTTCAAGATGGTAAATATGAACTGAAAGTGTCTCTTGCATAGTTATCCGTGCGAGGGTAACATAAGTTACGCCATATATTCATTCTACATGCCAATGCTCGGGAATGTTCATGTTTTCACAGGGCACAACAATATGATCACAAAGCAAATGATATTTTTCAGTTGTTTAGATAATGTTACGTGACGAATGCATTAATACAAGTAAAAGACAAATGGGATCAAAAAATTGCAAGAACTCTGACAAAAGNGCTGTATAAGACTATCCGGTGTATAAGTGACCCACTCACCACTCACCATGTTTCACGCGCCACCAAGCAAAACATTTGTTGCATATGTTTGGTGACCAGCTCACCAAAGTGAGGTGAAAAAAACGTAAGGCCCATTTTCGAAAAGTAAATTTTTTTTATTTGTTTTGTGAGTGTGTTGAGATATTTAACTGTAAGTGGGAGTGAAAAGAGAGAGAAAGCTGATGCGGATAAAAATAGTAAAATACCCGTATTTTAATATTCATTTCATATTTGGTTTGGAAAATTATATGTAAGCTAATGTCGCCTCAAACTGAATAAAAGATGAAACAATTTTTTATTTTTATTTTTATTTTATTTTATTATTATTATTATTTTTTTAAGGAATTATATTGTGCATTCTAGAAAGATACTTTGGGAGCTTCAAACATGATTTACTAGTAATCTAACACAACCCAAATCAACCTACGAATAAACAAGCGGACAATGCAAATTTGAAAGCGCAACCGCTACTTGCAAATGAGTTGTCGGGTCATGTACCCTTTGTATACAAGACTAAGCACCTGAAGATAGATCAGGTGGGTAAAATCTAAGAAACTGATTGGAGCACATTTCAGCCCAATTCATCCATGCTCATGTAACTCTTTCAAGATGGTAAATATGAACTGAAAGTGTCTCTTGCATAGTTATCCGTGCGAGGGTAACATAAGTTACGCCATATATTCATTCTACATGCCAATGCTCGGGAATGTTCATGTTTTCACAGGGCACAACAATATGATCAGAAAGCAAATGATATTTTTCAGTTGTTTAGATAATGTTACGTGACGAATGCATTAATACAAGTAAAAGACAAATGGGATCAAAAAATTGCAAGAAATCTGACAAGTTGTTTTGGAGCTCAACAAATACAGCTCCATTTGAACACCATAAAAATCCTTATTTAACAATAATAGAATTTTGCTTATTTAAAGGGAGAAGGCAATGATCATTCTCTCATGTTGAAGACGAATGACACCATTCTCAAGGCTGTCTTTAGTACCTATGCTCCAATTTCTCAGTTTCCTGGTAATGCTGAACATACCTGCAAACACAAATACCATATTTAAGATTAATGAGAACAAGATTCAGCAAGGAAAGAAAAATCACAAATACGCCCGACCGTTCCGTTTAGCCTCCTCTATTCAATCATAACAAAGTGTCTGATGTAGATAACAAAACAACAGCTAATTTAATGTTAACATATATCAACAAAAAAAAAGAACTAAATTTTGAATAGATGCACATAGAACTATACTTCTCTATTAACGTCCTAGTGATAACTTTCAGTTTAGGACACAGAAAAGTATATCTAACAAAAAGCATTCCTAGAATCTTTCAAAATATTTCCTGACACTGTTCATTATCATCTTTCCCAGACTCCTACATTCTAGTATGACTCCTTAATAATCTCTAATACGGAGTACATTTGTAGCTTTCTATGCTGCTGTACAATTGCTTAAAAAAAATCCTATAGCAACTGCAGAAAATATCCGCTAAAACTGAATATCCTAAGCAAAACTGAATATCCTTTGAAACGGTAATACCTTGTGTGGTGGCCAAACATATACCCAAATACAAAAACTTAAGAAATACAAACACCATCGAATACAACAAACTTTAGCATTAATTATATAATAGCTTTGTAATGCAACCATAACAGACATGATGCAGTTGGTCAGAAACATGTAACCAATAAGATTCTAATTCAACCACCCACAAAACAACTTCCTCAGAACTAGCCTTGTCTACCCAAAACTTTGGTGAGATGCCAGATCTGGAGAAAAGGAACACACTACATCATTTTAAACAAAACAAAAGGGAGCTGATGGGGAAGGGGTACGCATCTTCCTATGAACTATCGAAAAACAGATGATTATACATGCAAAACAGATAACACGATGTTCCATATATGAAACAAAATTACCACAGGTTTGGACCGGTTCACATAGACAAAACTATATTAGGGGTAGGGAGTAATACTTAAGTACTTAACATGCACTTGGACTTAAGTTACGTATCCGAAGAAAGATACTTAAATTAATATAAAAACCTATAACACAGATGTGCCATTTTTCTTGCATCACGTGAGCTAGCATTCGAAGGGAAGATACATATCTATATAGGAAACCTTCTAATGTGCACAAAATTGTGCCATTTCGCATACAGCACAAGATGTGACAGATGATAGAACCACTGTACTGAAACATTTCTATGCATATGGCTTTTGATCAAGAGCTTATTTTCCGCCAATTCTTTTAGCAGGGCCTACACATTTTCTTTTCTATCTTAACAAATTAAACACACTTGATCTGTTCTATTAAAATTTCCAACTTTCGTGGTAATGTAACATTTTCTTTGCTTTCTTAAATAGCTTCATACTCTAGATTAATATATTAATCATACACAAAAACAAAAACAAAAAAGGTATACCGATATTGCTCAAAATCATGTAAAAGATAACACCTCATGGATATAATGATTGGCAAAACAACCATGACAATAAACTAGCCAATGCAGTTATTTAATCTTCGTTTGACAAAATATCTAGACTCGAAAGAACCTATGAGTCAGCCAAAAAAAGGACATTTTACATGCAATTGTCAAGCCCCAAAACATAAGCATAGATGAAAATCAACAGCAATCAAGAAGAACTTTTAGCATGGAGAACCACTCAAGAGAATAATAAAAGCCACAAGACCTAAGGCTGCTTCAATTAACTACTACCAATAAAAAAAGCAATACTAGATACAACTTGAGGCATACAACAACCATCATATACATCAAGATGTATGAAATCAATCTAGAGCAAAGATGAGATATCATTCCTAAATTTCGTTACTGCCGTGCACAGAAACTATTGGTCTCTAAACCTACAAGACTAACCGCCACCGCTTAGGACATCAAACCAGATGCTAAGATACTATAGAACTGTTCCCAAAAACCACAGGGATCCAACAGTCCAATCTTCGAGAAGTGGCAGATTAGTGCTCTTACTAAAAACCAGGCATACCCTATATTTACTTTTCTATGCTTCTCACCATCAAAACCCTTAAACAGAGTCTTCTAATTCCTCGTATTTGGGCATAGCTTATTGGACGTTGCAATTTCCCATTATAGTATATTGAAATAATAATAATAATAATAACAAGGAATAACAAATACCATTGTGTTAAGGGTTTAGTGAAACCGAATTCTTAGATCCGTCAAAAAAATCCGGGTTACTGAGCCAGTAAAACAAATAAGCTATTCCCCCAAAAACTGAACGGCTGTATCATAATGATTGCCGGACATCAACTTCATAGCATTTGTTCAACTGGTTTCACGTATTTTGTGGTGCCGAGCTGTCTAGCAGCTAAAGAGTTGAAGATGTGTTGGACAGTATATCACTTCCTCTACAATAGTTTGATTCCATACATCAGCCTCTGTGTCAGTCTAGACTCTAGTGAGAACTCATAGCATTTCCAACTTGTATTGGTGGTAAAGAATTTGAAGCAGCCTAAGGATTTCTTGGTTCATACTTTCGTGATGAGATGCCTCAAACGCAAGTCTCGTGCGCTATTTATGTTTAATTAACTTTCCATTTCTAATTATAAAGTTAAATGCATTCAAGCTACTCGATTTGTTATACATTTTCAGCATTTGTTAGTCTACTGTTGCAACTTTTTTTCAAAATCTAAACAGATACTTCCTCTGTCCCATATTAATTGTCCCAGTACTAAATATAGATAACTAAGATATATCAACACTACCAAAATACCCCTAAGCATTGAGAATGTAAATAATAATATAATCAGCCACGAACATAAGGGTAGATAAAAATCAATGACAATTAATAGAAGAGTAAAATCCACATAAACCTTAGGTCGATGCATATCCACTACTAAGTACTAACAACAAAAGAACACTACATAATGAGTATGCTGTTTATAAAACTAGAGTCATACAACAAGTCAACAACCATCAGCATACACTTGAAATAGAACAACAACATGTACATCCAAACCTCCAAAACAAAGCCACCGATGAAAAATATAGGACCAGATGCTAAAATGCTACAAAACCATTGTCCAGATATTACTAACAATCAGACCGTTCAAACTCCAGAAAAAGATACATTAGTGCTTCCACATACTCAAAAAATCAGTTTTCTATTATTTCCTCATACTCAATGATATATTATAAAACTTAATATGGTACTATAAACACTAATCGGCTATTTCCCAGAAATTGGAGTAGCCGAACCATCACAAACTTTGAACAAGAGCTTTATAGCATTTGGTCACATGGCCCTGATGTGTCAGCGTTGACGATTACGATTTGAAGAAAGAGATCCAAATTTGATGGGTTCAACAGTACCAAATATTTAAGTAACATACATCTAAGCAGTTCATTTAAATATATGATAACTGTTTATTTTGATTTAACTCTACCATTTCACCATCTGTTTGTTCGATTTTCAAATAGAATTCAGGTCATTCAAGCACATCAAAACAAACACACATATACAAAACCGCCAAAGTTAACACATTTCTGTTAATACTTATGAATAAAACTACCAAACAATAAAGGAGTCCCATATATAAAAATAGAGGCATACAACACGTCAACAACCATCATCAAACACTAAAAAAAACATCAGCGTGTACAAAATCAAACTAGAGCGAGGACAAGATATTATCCCAGAAATCTGCTACTCCGTAGCCTACAAAATCTCAATCTCCAAACCTCCAATACCAATCTCCACTGATGAAGACATAGGACAAGATAATAAAATGCTATAAAACGGTTGTCCAGAAAAAATTACAAAGGGCTCGACTGTTCAATCCCCGAGAAACGACAGATTAGTGCACCCACTCAAAACCGAGCATATCCAACAGTAACTTTTCTATATTTCCTTGTAATCAGAACTATAGTAGAAAACCCAAACTGGAAACTATAAATACTAATCTGTTATTTCCCCGGAAATGGAACCGCTCTGAACCATGGTAAACTTTGAACAAGAGCTTTATAGCATTTAGTCACATTGTCCTACATTATCAAGAGTGACGATCGGAATCGATGACATGGAGATCCAAATTTAATGGGTTCAACAGTAACATACATTTGTTCTTAACTCCATTTTAATTCCATGCATTTAAACGCTTCATTTCAATTTTATGATAACTATTATTTACTTTAATTTTAATCAAAACTTCACCATTGGTCAGTTCACCATTGCAACTGTTCTTTGACAAGCTACCCAAATAAATGAAAATCACATATAGTTTTAGCCATTCAAGTACATCAAAACAAAAATAGATACAAAACTGATAACAGATACTGGTAAGACTAAAAAAATATAAACTACCAAATAATACACGAGGTATTCTATAGAAATAAGTCAAGACATTCACGTCATCTACCATCAGCATCACTTGAAACAAAACATCAACACGTACAGAACCAAACTAGAGCAAAGATGTGATATCATCCTAGAAATACGCCACTCCTGAGCAAACACAATCTTAACACTCCAAAAACCAACCGGCCCCGATGAAGATATAGGATCAGATAATACTACATCAAAAACCATTATCCAAACTTTATAAAGGGCTCGGCCATTAGGTCTCCGAGAAACTATATAGATTAGTGGTATGCTATTTCCCCAAAATGAAAAGACCAAACTATTAAACTCTAGACAATAGCTTTATGGCATTCGGTTATATAGGGGGCGTTTGTTGAAGCTTATATGTGGGCTTATGAGCTTATTTGGTTTCGGTTTATATTTCATAAGTCCCAAGTTTTCGGCTTATTTTGATGTCTATGCGCTAATATAAGCTTATTATGACATAATGAGCTTACAAAATAAGCCATAAAATCAGGGCTTATGAAATATAAGCCGAAATCAGATAAGCTAATAAGCCCTAATATAAGCTTAAACAAACACCCCCTTCATACTCTCTATAGAAACTAAGTAAATAAATCACATATTAAGGTAACTAAAATAGAAAAAAATAAAAATGAAAACATACGAGTAGACGCCGACAACGGGACCGACGAGGAGGATGGTGTTGATCCAATTATCGGTGACTTTGTGAGTAATTTTGTTGGTGAAGTCTTTCCATAAACCAGGCATCACTTTCTGTTGGAATGGTGACAGCCCGTAGATCACTGACTTGATCTTAACTGGTACTTTACCCATGCTTGTTGATTGGATTTGATGAGATGAGATCTGGTTTTGTGAGAGTTTTAGGGTTTGAAAATGGGGAAATGAGACCCAAAGTTTGATTTTTGATTGGAAGAGATTGGAAATTTGGAATCTGTTTAAATGGGCTTTGTTGTTGGGCTTCATGGGCTAAATTAATTACTTTTTTTTTTGGGTGTTTATCGGTTCAGTTATCAAGTTGTTTGTTTTATTCGGTTTGATCAGTTCGGTTAAAATAGTTTTATAGGTAAAACTGAAACTAAACTGAACTGAATTCAAATTGGATTAAACCGAATCGAATAACCAAAAACCAAACTGAAAACCATATATTTAATTCGGTTCGGGTTTTTTCGGTTTGGTTTCGATTTTGGTTTTTGTGGGTGAAACCCGAAGCACACCCCTATTTTTTACGGGAAATGTAGACACTTATCTACGTCTGATTTATAAGCGGTAAACGGATAAACGAATGAGGTGTAATTGAGGTACTTGTGATTGCATCTGACTTTTTCTCTCTCCACTCTCAAACATATATTTAGTAGGATTTATATTGTATATATCTTGTGTAGTTGTGTGATGATGTTAGGTGTCTTACCACTAGATTATTTGATGGTAGTTTATGCCAAAGACGAAGTTTTAACCTTTAGTAACTTGGTTGATGGATATTTTGATATCATTTAACCAATACTCATTAGTGAGCTTAAATGTGTAGTTAGTGATGGAGGCTTGTAGAGACTCAAGTTAAAACATTACATACAAATAACTTTGAAGTCAGTTTAAAGACATGTAAATTAATCGAAGGAAAGATTTTGTAAAAACCGGCCAAGTTTCTCAAAGCAGTCACAACATTTCATTTTAGATATTATTTTTGAAGCAAAACGTAAAAAATCAATGTCAGTTATCGTGATTGCAAATATAAAGTTAAAACTTCCATAAAGCAACACACAATAAACATTTTATTAGTTAGGTGATTGATTTTTTTAATACCTTAATTTTACTACGTTTTTTAATATTGTAGCAATCTTTCAGTTTTCTTTATACTTATCAACCCAAGTTCAATCATCTTACACGAGCAAAAAAAATGATATATACTATTACTTTACATACAGGGGGATGGCTACTTTATAAAGTAGGCAAGTTACCTACTTTCCTTTGTAAAAAAGGGAAGGGACAGGGACTGAAATGTATCAGGGGCTTACTGCAGGGACTGAACTGTACATTTTGGAAACTTTTTTCAAAGAGAATATAGGCAATTGCCTACATTTAAATAGGGCTGAGCATGGAAGGTTCAAAACCGAACCGGACCGACAAAACCGACCGAACCGACAAAAACCGAACCGAACCGACAGCCCGTCGGTTCGGTTTCGGTTTAGGTTTTTCATGGTTTTCGGTTTCGGGTCGGTTCGGTTCGGTTCGGTTCGGCCCAAAACCGACGAAAACGCACACAAACACACATGAACCGAACCGAACCGACGGACCCGACACAAAACCGAACCGAACCGACCAAATTCGGTTCGGTTTCGGTTTACGTTTTTGGCGATTTTCGGTTTTCGGTTTTGTCGGTTCGGGTCGGTTCGGTTCGGTTTTAGACCGATGCTCAGCCCTACATTTAAATGTAGGCATCATTTCCCCTTACATTATATGCGACATTTTTGACATTATTTTGCCATTATTTATATTTGACTATTTGTCATCTACAAGCTTGTTAAAAGCTTACTAGCAGGGTACCCGCACGTTGCAGCGGCAGGTACCATGCAATAATAATATTCAGCGAGATTTTATTTTAGTTCTATATTTTCCGATACAATAGACATACGGATGACGACAATTTTAGTTTTGAATAATTTTAATAACAATATTTTTCATATAAAAAATGTAGATTATTCACGTGATGTTGTGACAGTAATGAGTTGGTAGCAGAGGCGGAGCCAATGGGGTGGCGGGTAGGTGTTGGGCCTCCCTCAATTGGCCCACCTGGTATCTTGCATGATGGCCCAAGTTCTATTAAGTTTGTCTTCAATAACCCATATTTGATTCAGTAATCAGTATATACTATATAGTTTTGTAATATAAAAAGATGATATTTTAAAGAGGTGATATTCCATTTTTAGGCATTTTATTGTGTGAAATATTTTAGGAAATATGTAAGCGCCACATACTAAGGTGACCTTTTTTCACTCTTAAAACAATAAATGAAATATTGATATTGTCTTGTAATTAGCATATACTTTTAGACTTTTAGTTATGTCAGTTAGTTAATGTTTATGGTTTGTAATTGGCTTATACTTCTCTATTTGAACGTCTAACAAATAAAAGGTTCAAAAGAAAAGTAATTGACTTCTTATAGAATTGAAGCCTAACTTCTTAGCTTATTTCTAAGGCACAAAAAAATGTTTATGAACAACAAAACAACCAGAAGGTGATGATGGTATGGAAAATCAATTTGGCGAAGCTGATAATCTTATTCCATTTAGATAGGATCATTATTATTCATTCATCTTTCGTATATAAGACTTTTTATGCCGTTCAAAAGTAAATGTTGTCATTGCTATGTGTCAAAAGAAAAAGAAAAGCGGCCCACCTTAACTTGAATTCCTGTCTCCGCCCCTGGTTAGTACTTGGTAACTGATATATTGTAAAAGTATGATGTTAAAGTAGTTGACAATGACCCGTATTCGCAAGTTATCATTAAATAATAACACCATAGCGAAATTTAAAAATCACTTACATTATACTAAAGAAAATTTAGTGCTCTAAAAAAATGTTGGTTATATTTATTCCACATAGATGGATGATACAAGTAAAAGAATATTTATAAAGATAAAGAAAAACTAAATATTCAAAAAGTCATGTGGGTTACTTTAAAGAGTATAATTATTACTATACAAATATATATAATACATATAAAATATAAAATTAGCACTTAGCACTTTTGCATCATTTGCTTTGAAAAAATTATTAAAGAGTATAATTATTACTATACAAATATATATAATACATATAAAATATAAAATTAGCACTTAGCACTTTTGCATCATTTGCTTTGAAAAAATCTTCCGATTTTTATAAAATTCTTGCGATTTAATGATAATTTTAGACATTGTAATTTAGCATGCATTTTCAAACTCTATTGATTTAATAATATCGTTTTCGGACGACTTTTATGGGCTAGCCGAACCGTTGGTGACTCCGGTTCCCGGTTGAACCCGTTGGTCCGGTTCGTTTTTTAAAACCATATGTAAATTGTTTGAAACTTTGTGTGTTTTATTAGTTTGTACAATATGTATAATAACAAGTATTTTTCATATTAGGGGTATTTTAAAAATAAAATTAATTAGGTAATTATTGTTATAGACGTTTTTTTTTCTTTTTATTAAATTACTTTGTATTTATTTTTTATTTTTTTAAAAGCATGTCTACAAAAAGTGCTTTACAGTGTTGCAACCAATGCTATTATAGATGTACTTATTAAAATTTGCCATTATAAGCAAGTGTTGAATCTTAATTTTTTAAGCCTTCCATTTTAAGAATGTCTCCAATGCTTTATAATGTAGTATAAATAATTGTTAATAATTTGTCATACGTAACTTCTTTACCACTATCCATATTTAAAAGTTTTTCAACAAATAAGTAACATTTCTATTCATATTGAATCAAGTCTGTTGATCACCGAAGTATACGGGGGGTTGCTCATTAGACATACCTGTTTTAAGATCATTACCGATTGAGATACCTACGGTCGATGGTTCCTTTTCAACATTTGAATGCGCTTCCAGTAATGCGGATTCCTCTATGCCCATGGGTAGTGTCTTTACATATGAAAAGTGTTGCTCACCATCTGTCAGGTGTGTTTGTCTAATTTCGTATTTTTCTCACTCATTCTTAGGTATAATTTTCATACCATTCTAATATTATTCTTGATGTGCAGTTCCCTGTGTGTCTACTATACCAACAATTCCCGCTGTTGGAGTGATCAACTTGGATTTCTCTCGGGGTATTATATCAGATGCTCTGTCAACTGCTAGCCCACCAACATCGACACCTGAATTGCCAATAACAGCTCAACGTACGTGTTGACGCCTGCAAACACCAACTTTAGAGACTGTAATTCTAATTGATTAAATAATGGATGAAAAAAATGTCTAACTTTGCGGTACAAATGTACATAAACACTATCAAAATACACGTAATATAACTACTTCGTTTCTCTCTTTTCATGGTACTTACCATTTGCTCTTGCGTTTTGCACAATGCATTTCACTATATGTTTTTTATTGTTTCAGGGCAGGTACGTAGACCACAACCACACACATCGACTTCGCCTGTCAAACACTCAACTACACATCGTACATGTATGCTTTACAATATGACTCATATACATTATTTACATCATTTATTTGTGACCCATTTTTAATCAGACGACTTTCATTTGTTATATTGTTTTGTTCTTTGCCAGCCGAATCATATAACCAAAATTCACGATCAACCTTTTTGAATGATTCAGCGCCTCCTGTGTGGCGTACAGGTTCAGTTTTCAGTATTCTCAACTTTGTGTTTGCAAAATTACACACTTATTATTTTCATCTGTCTTAGATATTTACCCGTTTTGTTTTATGTATGTAGGTGCGCCACAGGAATATAAATATCTTGGCCGCTGTGATCAGATTTGTTCTCATTGCCGAGCTCTTTTTTGGTTAGATGAAAGAAACAGGGGTTCACCACATGGTGCCGCCCCGCAATACCACAAGTGTTGCTTAGCTGGTAGGGTTGCCTTGCGTACACATCAGCAATACCCGGCTTACATACGCCAGCTATTTTCTGACAGACATTTCTTGCAAAACATCCGTGCTTACAATCAGATGTTCGCTATGACATCCTTCGGTGCCAACATTGATGACTCAATCAACACCGGTCGGGGGCCTTATGTTTTTAGAGTCTCTGGCCAAATATATCATTGCATTGGAGGCCTCTGTCCTATGGGAAATGAAACACCGAGATTTTTGCAACTATACATTTACGACACAGACAACGAGGTTGCAAACCGTTTGTCACACTTTCGTGGTGACCAGCGTCGGTCACTGCGGGAAGATATTGTTGAAGGATTAATTCATTTCCTCGATCGACATAATGCCTTAGTGCAACTATTTCGGACAGCTAGAGATAAGATGCAAGATTCTGACATACCAAACTTTCATGTCAGATTTTTTGGTGTCATTGGGGCCAATCAATATGAATTACCTACGACCGACACTATTGGGGCAATAGTGTATGAAGGTGGCCCTGAAACGGCTTCATAAATAATTTGCAACCAACTATTTCTAAAGAGATCTCACACAATGACATATTCATATCTTTGAATTGTTTACATATAACGGAGTGTAATGAACAAGTGAACAACTAATGTTGATGGTGATCAATTACAATTTCAGGATAAATCATTAAAACTTTACTTCTTTGCATATAATCCACAAAAAGATGTGAATTGACGGTAACACAACTTTTTTTTTGCATATAATGAAACACATAACATTATCAAATAAAGTAATAAACATATAAACTCTTTGCCTACGAGCTAAACACACGACGTTTTGTGAATGTCAATACTGAAACATCTAAAAACTTCAACTCACCAACATATAGGAAAAGTTACGTTCAAGTTGAGGAGAAAACTACTAAGAAAATCCTCATTTTTTATTAGGCTTATATTTAATGTTACATCAGCACCAAACTCACATTTGTGCCCTTAACACACGTTACCAAAATCTAAGTTTTCATTATTAGAGAAGGTGTCATAGTTCAAGTCATNCATTGCGGCGTAAGCCATGGTTGTGGTGTCGCCAACGGCGAATGGCGCGTGGCTACCGGGGTGCCATGACGCCGGCCAAATGTCATGGTACCCGGTGCTCTTAAGAAAACGTCTTCTGCACATCACATTTTCAACGCCAACAATCCCAAACAGATAGTCAAAACCTAATCAAACATGTAGTTTTATAGACTTGATGGTCGTGCTTGTTGAAATCTCAATATGTTTTAGTAAATCGTTTTTTATTAAAGCAACCAGGCAGTTGAACACATACTCTTTGCTGGCTGAAGAACCACAAGTGCTCCAAGTACTGGCTGAAACCCCCTTTTTTTCGAAAAAAAGAGTACAAGCTAGAACCCATTTCGGAAAACAACAAAACTTACACTATGTGTTAGCACACTAAATAAAACACTTTTAGTTCGACATTGTATAGCCACAACCCAATTACACAAGCAACGATAATTCAAAAGAAACAAGACTTCTGACACACGAAATAAAAGTAAAATTTAAAAGAAGAAAAAAGAGGACAAGAAAACTTGAGCAAACTCTGTAGTCTGAACCCTTTACTTGTCAGCCAATAGACGATCATCGTGCATCAAAGGGTTGTACACAGGAAGAAAGGGGGAACTACATGTCCCCTTGACTTCCGGCACGCTTCGATGCACCACGTCTGCAGGCAGATTTACTGCTACTACCATGAGATGTGTCTTTTCCACTCTGAGATTTCAACATACCTAGTTCTCGTAACTGTTGCCTTTTGTATAGATCGTTAGCCTTACCCTTGCAATTAAAAGAAGTAATAAAGTAATGTAAGCACAGGTTTTTTAGTTGTCAAAAGCCAAATATCGAAGATCGGTGGTCTTATTTGTCTTATAATAGTATAGGATTGTGGCTCCTGATTACTTGACGGGATCCTGAAATGAGACTAGGTGTGGCACTTTCAACCCATTAACTTAAGAGTGTGGGTCGATTTGGGTTATGGCTTGTCCCTATCAAAAAGTTTAGCTAAAAAGTGATGTGGGAATACAAAAAGTAGCCACAATATGTCATACTATGACAAATTTAATATATATGTTAAATGCTTGCAGTCCCCTAAATTTAATATATATACAAAAAGTAGCCACAATATGTATGTTAAATGCTTGCAGTCCCCTAAATCGTTTTATTTCAGAAAAAAAATTAATATATTGTTGTAATGAGAATAGTTTTTTAAACCACTTTTTTAATGTATCAAATAAACAAAAAGATGTTTTAAGTTCAATCCAACACTACTCGTAATAAACATGTTTCAACTTGAATTTGTTTTGACCCGTTACCCAACCCACCCATTTTGCGACCTCTACTAGGAACAATACAAGTAATGTAGGCATGTCATAATCTGAAGTGTGAAGAAAACATACCACGGGTACGATTAATTCTTCAATAATTTCCTTTGCCTGTACCAATTTTGCATCAACTAGATTTGCAGGTGATTCGGCCTCGATTAACACATGAAGTTGTTCATTAAGGTGCCCATGGCCTGGTCTTCCCCTCAAACACTCCTCCTATACAAATAGGCAACAGAAAAGAAAAAAGTTATTCTGACAAATTATTTGTTTTTGTGAAGCATATGAACTTTCAGTCTCCTAAATTGCATACCTCATCAAAAAACTTATTTTTGAATCGTATGCTTTTCCTATTACAGTTACATCATTTCAGCAATTTCAAAATCAGATTACCAATAATTTACGAGGGTGTTAATACCCTAATATTTATTTACTGATAGTTTATGTTAAGTAGTTTGATGGGGTGTTATGCATAAGGTTTTTAGATCACCATGAAGATTCAATGGTCAGTTTATATGTTCTGTGCTGAACGTCACGAATTTAGAGGTGGCATTATTGACCCATGCAGTTATAAATGGATCAAGTCAGGTTATGATTATCTCCAATGGGTCAAACAAATAAAACAGAAACAACTTAAAACGGAAACTGGTCAAATGGGTCGAACTGCTTAAATAATTTGGCACTTGAAAAGTAGTCCAAGGTGTCTTTTTACTGCTTAAAACACCCTAAACCTGTTTTTAGTAATAAATTAATAATAATTCTGGTAAATCACATTCAACACATCAATTGAAGAAAGAAAAGTTTTCATGTTGACCTGTACCAAATGGCTACCTGTTTTGACCCGTTAGCCAACCCACCAGGCCCACCCATTTTCAACTTCTACTTTTTTTTTTAACTTCTACTTTTGATATCAGGAGTTCTACCTTGTTAGGATCCTTTATAGAACCCCTTCCTCTTATGGAGACTCGACATCCAGTGAGAGCTTCTATTCGCTTTAAGGAATTCCCTCTAGGGCCTAAAAGCCTGCCTACAAAGTTGAACTGACATCAAGGAAAAAAGAAAGTTCAATAAAACTTATCATTATAACTAAATATTTTATTTGAATATGAAGTTAGTATTAAAAAATCAATGTATAACTTACATGAGGGTACCTATCAACAGGCACATCCACACGCAACAACTTTGTAACTATAGAATTCAGACTGGCTGGTACTGCATTCCTGTGATCAAACGGTGGTCCTTGTTGCCTACTGAATCTCTGTGACCAAAATTATAAGTAAAGACTAAGTAAAGTCCACAAATTTAGCACACTTTCCTATTTCCTCTTTTCCGTTTTGTGAGCAACAGCTTAAGGTGAAATTCATCTTTACTATAACCACTTCATACTGTGGGTCCCATGTTACATGGTGTGAGAAGAAATGAATATGTGATTATGGTCTTATTTAACGAGCTTATATTAAAATTTATAGTGATTCGAAACATCTTATAATTCGGTTTAGTTTATTTTCTAAAAACAACTGGCACAACCAGGGGAGCAGGCTATGATGATTCAATGAAAAACTTAAAGTAGACATAATCATGTTTTTCGGCTACCCGGCGCTGCCTGTTAGACCCCTGCCTTAAAATTTAACTTGGTTCAACCTGAATCTACTTTGACCCTTTACCCAACCCATCCGACCCGTCAGTGTTGCCACCGAGTCATAGGATAAAATAAATCCATTTTGTATGTCAATGGACGAAAAGTCACTAGTATTCACATACATAAACAACGAAGGAGAATAATTCATTCCACCAAAGCAATAAATTGGTAGTAAAGTTCCAAACAATGTTTGTTATGAACTCACAAGGTAGGCGTAGTGGGTACAAAAAGTTTATAACATAAAATAGAAAATTGGGAAAAATAATTGTTTTTTTCCCTTAAAGGACATTAGCATAAATGTATTTACCTGCTGTTGAAGAGGACTCCAGTCAGGACTTTTATCAAAAGGGCCAAAAGTTAGAGCAGCAAAATCAGGTATCATGTCCAAGGGATTTATGTGATTTTGGCTTCCAAGTTCAAATTCATTGAATCCTTGATTGGGTATGGTCTCAGACACCCTAAATATTTCTGTGGATGAAATATAGTAGCAATGTTATTCATGAAGAGCACAATACGAAACTAACTTTAAGCAAGATTATGGGGCAACGTGTAACTGCCAATGTAGGTTTTAACTTTTAAATGGGATGATTGTTATGACATGAGTAGTTCGGTCTATTTATAAAAATTAAATGATTTATCAACAATCTATATCCACATGATGGCTTGAATTAGCATACAAACACCAAATACAAAGTTCATGTCCTGCTTTTGGTTCAGTTTACAAGGTAATCATATTTCTTCAGAATTGATAAATAATTGACAACGTGAAACTGCAACCTAATAAACAATATTACCACTTATTATCTTAACTATAAACCACTTACCTAAAAATAAATGAACATAAATGCAAAGATAAATGCTAAGATCAATCACTGGTTTGTGGTCAGCACTGGACCCTTTGGCTCCCAATATAGAATATTTGGGACTTCTGTATAACAAGAGACTCAAGTCTAGCATATTTGGATGCTTCAAAATATCGTTGGCCTGAATGACTTGAAAATCCATATCGCATCTACAGATGTCCTTACAGCAAATGGCACACCTTTCAGAAGGTCTACCGTGTCTTATAGACATAAAAATTTCAACTGCCACCGCTAGCTGATTGTTTTATTTCCAAACGCTAGCTTTATAGTCATTAATATTGTACTCACGTAAAATTTATATCATGTATGGCATGGAAATCACTATAGTTCCAATTTACCACCGCTTAAAGATTCAAATTTGCCTTCCATGATCAGAACCGAGTCAATTTAACATGCACAATTACAATTTAGAGAATACACACCAATTATTAAATTTATTTTCTTTTCAAAAAAGGGCATTCTCAAAAACTGGCGTTGAACTTATACCTTATTCTATCAATCAAACTAAGCATAAAAGGTTTAAATCAATATACATTCATCAACTAGATGAAATATGAACCAAATGGATTAAAAAAAAGCAAACAAATTCAAATTATAACTAAAAAAATNTATCTTAACTATAAACCACTTACCTAAAAATAAATGAACATAAATGCAAAGATAAATGCTAAGATCAATCACTGGTTTGTGGTCAGCATTGGACCCTTTGGATCCCAATATAGAATATTTGGGACTTCTGTATAACAAGAGACTCAAGTCTAGCATATTTGGATGCTTCAAAATATCGTTGGCCTGAATGACTTGAAAATCCGTTTCGCATCTACAGATGTCCTTAAAGCAAATGGCACACCTTTCAGAAGGTCTACCGTGTCTTATAGACATAAAAATTTCAACTGCCACCGCTAGCTGATTGTTTTATTTCCAAACGCTAGCTTTATAGTCATTAATATTGTACTCACGTAAAATTTATATCATGTATGGCATGGAAATCACTATAGTTCCAATTTACCACCGCTTAAAGATTCAAATTTGCCTTCCATGATCAGAACCGAGTCAATTTAACATGCACAATTACAATTTAGAGAATACATACCAATTATTAAATTTATTTTCTTTTCAAAAAAGGGCATTATCAAAAACTGGCGTTGAACTTATACCTTATTCTATCAATCAAACTAAGCATAAAAGGTTTAAATCAATATACATTCATCAACTAGATGAAATATGAACCAAATGGATTAAAAAAAAGCAAACAAATTCAAATTATAACTAAAAAAAAAGATCCAAAAAGAGTACTACGACCACACCTTGATTTAGTAATTCATTGCATATAGGAAAAACTTGTGCATAATAAGCAAGGTTCTTCTTTTCTTCTAGAAGCTTTTCCAGGTATTCGCTGCAAGCACATTATAAAACCGAAAAATAAAAATGAATTACAAAAGGTAACAATAATCAGAACTCTGTAGTTGGTATCAGAAATTAAATATATATAATTCTGTTTCCTTAATGCGAAAGAAATATAATACGAGTATACCGTCCAAAATCAGGATTGATCCAAGCATGTGAAGAAGAAGATGCTCTAGCAGGCGAAAATTTAGAGTTCGGACCATATAGGTTTGACATGGCTTATTTTGTTCGCCTGAATTTGGCGGTCGAAGCAAAAGACAGAGCGGGAGGAAGGTATAAGTTGAGATGATAAGCTTTCAATGATCTGAGCTGTAGACCCTGAGGAGAAGATATAAGAAAGAAAAAAAAAATTCAGATGACGAAACCAGAAATAAATTGGAAATTTAAGTGGCTTACTTCAGAGGAAGATGACAAGTGGGCTGCATTTACAGCATTGGTTATTCAACTTTTAGCAAAATTTACGCATGTCATATGAACTTTAGATGTCACAAGTAACATCCTCAATGTACCATATCGTGTTTATTTTGTATACTTATCACTTTTGCTACGGATAGTTACTAAAGACCCACATTTTCTTTTTACGATTACAATAATGAATATTACAAAATTATTGTGTCAGCTTCACAACTCATATATGTCAAGACACCTATAGAAGAAAGTATTTTAAGATTTTAAAATTCAATCTTGATCCAATGCATTAGATTTTCGCTTTGATGATGAAATACTATACCATTATGCTACAATTATGTTATGCAACTAATGTCCTGGCACGAGCAAAACATAACAACATCACTAGTCGTATATAGAAATAGTTTGAAATGCATTATATATATAAGCATCTGTTTATTGATTAGGAAGTAAGAACACTAGAGTAGGAAATTAGACACGAAAGTAGGATTAAGCAGTTAAGTATCTCTAGAGATTCAACTTAATACAAATATATTTAGTTATTTTCTGTTCCCATGCACAAGTAGTTGATTTTGAACATCATAAAACAGTAATTATGATAATTTGTCCACTCCTAGCATTAATTGAACTAATAACTGATACAATTATTAAAAAAATCCCTGTAACGGCAAGTGCTGTTACAACGATGCTTGTGTTAAGTTCCATATTTGAATGTGCACAATCGAGATAATATGCACTTCTATCATATTAAAAATTAATCATTTGGATGTGGCTCAATGGCTTGAGTGCAGATGAGATACAGCTTGACTTTTTAGCATTGAACAGTCGGCCTCACTTTATCATTTTACATTAAGCTTTTATGCTTCCAATACTTCCATTACTAGTAAGATGCAACACGTTTTAAATGCTAGGAAATCTTGCATATACCGCATTAAAAAACATAAAACTATTCAAAACATCAACAAGCTAAGAAATTAGACTGTAATGTTCAGTTTTGTACGTCTCTCCTATTGCTCTTACTTATACAACTCATCACTTATGTTGTATTCTAATTCTAGTTGTTCATGTTATCTAGTTGTTCACATTATACACCTCCTCTGCTTCTTATTTCTGCTATACAATCCTGTCCTCCCCCACTTTTTCGGTTAAGTTACTTTATCTGTTTCACTATTTCAAGACAAAAGTCACAATGAGTATGATCTAAAAGTATTTTGACAGGAAATTACAAGGAGTGTTTATACTTTAGCAATAATAATTCGTTAAATTATTTCATCTGCTTCACTTGAGGACTTGACGCACACATATACAACTATATACATATGTTTGCCACATCCAAAGTTTGGATTTTCTTTTTTTTAAAAAAAAAAAAAAAAAAAAAAAAAAAAAAAAAAAAAAAAAAAAAAAAAAACAAAAAAAAAAACAAAAAAACAATAAAAAACTATAAAAAACCAGAAACTTGTTCTAAGTTCTAACTTCCTGTGTTTCCCACGAGATGAGACGATGGATGGTGTTAAATATACAGTACCACAATATTAAGCTTACTAATTCCAGGAAACTTATTACTCTCATGGATATACTTCTAGCTCAAAGAAGTAGAATATAACTTATGGCTTTGTTTTCCTTGCATTCATCAGTGGCATGTTTTTCCAACTTAGGAGGAAATAGAACAAGATAAACATTGACGGAAAAGTTTCGAAAACTGAGAGTCAGAAACTACATATTACTATTCCCAAAAACAAATTTATTTAGTTAATGGGTAGGAAATAAAGAAATATGTGTTTAACAGTTAGCTAACTGTTAAAGCTTCAGTACCATTAGGAAAGTGTATAGCTTCTCTTTAACAAAACATGATTTACATAACTAGGCTAAGTATGTTTAGGTATTTACTGACCTTCAATCTTGATAAATCATTTAGCTTAATGATTGTATTTCACTATTTTGTGTAGGCTTAGTTATCATCACAGGTTCGTTGCAAGTGAAGGTTCTATAACTCTTCTATCTATTAGCTATTACTACTCTAAACCCCTTCTATATCAAATAGCTCATTAGTATAGTAGTTAGTAATATGTGTAAGCCTACCAATTGCTCTCGCTACCCAAAATGCAAATATCCTAAAAAAAGAAAATGATCGCAAAGCCCTGAATAGATTCAGGGGATTTTTTTTATTTTTTATTTTTTCCATTTTACAGCTCTAATAACAGCAAAACCTTGAAAGTAAAGGGCATTGGTCATTCTATAACTTTGGCCGAAATTGGATTAAATGAAGCGTAATTAATACTTAGATGCCTACAATGTTATTTTGACGTTCGGGTGACCTTAGTATAATCTTTTGTATACTAAGCTGGCCTATTATACATAATACAATTCCTAATGACCTCAAATAGCCAAAAACTTGTATGAAACCGTAAAATGACAAAACGTGCCTAACTCTAAAATCTTGCCACATCTAGAAATGTAAAATAACAAAAATGCTCCTAAATCTGCATCTGAGGATATTCATGGGCATCTTTGTCATTTTATAACTCAGTAAAATTAGCATAGACAAAATCATATTAATGTTAGAGTGGCTGTAGAGATGTTTCGATTATTTGTTTGGCCTTGGTTTAACCTTTCAAATACTTGCTGTAGGAAATAAAAATATATGCTTTCAACTATTGGCTTAACCTTCGGAGATTCAGTACTATTAAGAAAGTGTTTTCTCTAAACAAGGTTCAAGTATTTAGGCTAAGTCTGTTTAGGTATTTGGTAATCTAATAAAAGATAAGTTTTTTAGTTTCATGATTGTATTTAGGCTTAGTTACCGTCACAGGTTCATGGTCAAAGTTGAAGGCATTTCGGTCATTCATTATTTCCAACAAATAATTAGGCCGAAATTGGCTTAAACTAAATGTATTCATATTTAGACAGCCTATAACATTGTTTCGACATTTTGATGACCTTAGTGTAACCTTGCGAATAGTTATGCTGCCACGTATACAATAATACAATTCTAATAACCTTAGGTAGCCAAAAACTTCTCGGAAACTATAAAATGACAAAAATGCCCCGTAAATCTACGTTTGCGCATATTCACGAACATTTTCGTCATTTTATTACTTAGTCCTGTTTTCAGCAAGAATCAGGATAAACAAAACCAAATTGATGCTAGGCTGGCTGTAATGCTGTTTTGATACAAGCTTAGCCATCGTATAGCCTTTGAATACTTATCTCACCTATGTATACATTATAGTACAATCCTAAAAACTCACACACACACACATACAAAAAGAGAGCACACTATCATAAACTAAACTAAAGCCACAACAATATAACGTATTTTACACATATCACATAATAAAAAAAGAGTTTCGGCCATAAAATAGACGCATGCTTTCCTTAATGCCCCGTGTGAGTACCTGAACTAAAATGTGTCCCTAAAATATTACAAACTTTCAAAAAGTGTTCAACTATGTACATTTTGTTGACGTACCATGTAAAACAAATGTGACGCGTGTCACATTTGGAGGTCGGACACGTCAAATGTGCGTAGTTGAACACTTTTTGAAAGTTTGTAACATTTTAGGGACATATTTTAGTTCAGGTACTCACACGGGGCATTAAGGAAAGCACGCGTCTATTTTACGGCCCAAAACCCAATAAAAAAAACAAATCTGAAGTGTAAGCAATTAGGAAATATACATATATTAGCACAAGAATATACAATGAATGCGAAATGAGAAAAAGTGGCACTAAAAAAGATGTAGTGAATTACGTTTGAAAGATGATGACGGTGCCATTGAGATGCCTAACGGAGGCATCTCCGTTTTAAGAAAGGAAAAGGATGTTGTCGCCGGAATCATCACTGCTCCGATTAGTTTTGGTAATTCACGATTGTTTCTGGAACGTTAAATGGTGAGACTTTGGGTTTTACAAATCTTTACTAGCCCAAGTTTCTGTTGCCTGACCCATTGGGCTTCTTTGAAAGTAGTCACAAAATGTTTCCATTGCGAACTTGCGACTTGCGAGCATCACCCTACACATTTTTGGAATATCTTGGGAATGGTCGGGCAAAAGTCAGGAGTACATCACGGTTAAAACACGTACATCTGAGTAAAATATAATACTTATAGGTAATTTTAATAGAAAAAATCTCATTTGTTTTACTTGTTAAAGGAATGTCATTTTTTTTTTCAAGAAATACACTAAAATGGTAATGACTAAGGTGGAAATATAGGTAGCGTTTAGTTGTAGAAAAACTATCTTGTTTTTTTCATTTTTAGATTCTTTGAGAATGGAATAGTTTTTCTTCTCTAGAGAAAAGTTGAAAGTTTTAAAAACCAGTTTGGGACTTAGGATCAGATGAGAAGAACTATTAAAATGAGAAGAATGAGAAATAACTATAACCACATATTAGAGATGCATCGACATAAATTAGATGCATCCCTAATCTTTTAGATGCACCCTAATATATTTTCTAGTTAAAAATTAGATGCATGTACATATATTAGATGCATTTTAGCAAATTAGGAAAATCCTATGTATTTCTCGTCCTCTGCGGATCAAATTTGTTGCAAGTACTACTTTGCATCGTTTTCACTTTAAAATTACTTTCGAAACTAATTGGGATGCATCTAAATGAATAGAGATGCATCTAATTCAAGTCAACGCATCTTAAATATGTGGTTATAGTTATTTCTCATCCTTCTCATTATAAGTTTTCTTCTCACTGGATCCTTACCCAACCAGTTTGATGGAGTTATACTTTTTCTTTTTAAAAAGATTAACTCAGATTGCAACGGTTGGAGTCAATGGCGAGGATGGAAGGTGGAGATGTTACCAATGTTTTTTTTTTTTGAACGGCGGCTTTTATAAAAACTAGCAAAAGCTAGAGAAAAGGATTACATAGAAGAGATTGAAACTAACGGGTTTTTCAACCACCCTACCCAATTCAAATTACACTTAGGATTTCTAGAAGAAATCCACAAAAAAGATTGAGAAACTATGAAATCCCATAACGTTGCTTTCTTAGGAGGGGAGCTTGAGAAGATCAGCTGATTTCGGTAGAACCAAATTGTCCACATAAGGGTTCCACCCACACCTTCAAGCACCAACCGAACCTTAGACGAAACATGCAAAGAATCTAACCAATCATACCATTCAACAATATTACCACAGATCGCATTTTTATACATTGGTTTGGAAATAAAATACAGACTAAGACAATGCAGACAGAGACACACACAAGTGACAGTAAAACCCATAAAGAAGACGTCTCAATAATTTAAAGTCGTAAACCCCATTCTGCCATGGGGCTCGATCTGACAGTAGTGGTCCGGCCGTACTTCTGCAATTCTCAAGCGCTCCATCTACGTATTATATTATAGAGTTATGATTACTTATACCTGTTTCATATAAGTACATCATTCCACGTTCTTATTTATTGTCCTATTTATCATCTTTGCTATGCATTAACTAGGAAATAAAGTAATAGACATATATCTTTTTCCACTTTAAATATCCCCAAGGTACTTATATTAGAGTTTCGATTTCTTTATTTTTAATCTTATTATTATTTCTTACAAAATCACCCCTATTGGAAAAAATTAAAATTCCTTCGCATCGACTCATAGTTTTATGCAAATAGAAGCCGGCATCTATATAAATTAGAATGTTTGATTAGGGTTAGAAGTAGATACATTGATGATAGGTTGGAAAATCCCGTCTTTTTTTTAGTTAGAGATAAAAAAGGGTAGAAGAAGTAGATTGAAATTTTTTTAGTTTTTTTCTAGTTTAAAATTTAAGAAAAGGGTGGAGAATTTCTTATTGAAATTGTTGGAAAAAAAAAATATGATTTAGACGTGGTTCAGTTATTTTCATTTTTTTATAAAAAAAATCCGAAAATGAGATATTTTTCATCAACTAAAATACCCATTTAAACTAAATTCCTAAATTGGGTGTGTGCGTGTGTGGAGGCCTGAGGGTTGAATCTTTTAACTTTTTATATAAAATCATTGGCGGAACTTTATGTTTTTGATTTAGGGGGCTAGGAGGAGGGTCTTTGTGCCCTCCAATAATATTGCCGGTCACCTAGTGGATAAAATATTTTATGTTTTAGATGTAATATTTTAGTTGATGTGTTTACAGAACCCAAATCTACCGATTCGGCCCCTATCTTCATCTCCAAAGAAAATATTGTTTTACT
>LBNU01036155.1:61961-122777 GCA_014162995.1 Artemisia annua | reverse complement strand
AAGGCATATCTTGGAAAGTGTTTTTCTATGAAAGATTTAGGGGAAGCTGCATTCATTCTGGGAATTAAGATATATAGAGATAGATCTCAGCGATTAATTGGATTAAGCCAAAGTGCTTACATTGTTAAAATATTGAAGAGATTCAATATGCAAAATTCCAAAAAGGGATATTTGCCAATGCAAGAACACCATGGCTTGAGTAGCAAACTGTGTGCTTCAACATCTGTAGAGGTGCAACGCATGAAGAAAGTTCCTTATGCTTCGGCTGTGGGATCTATAATGTATGCGGTGAAAAGCACAAGGCCAGATGTGGCGTTTGCTAAGAACATGACCAATTGTTTTCAGCAAAATCCAGGTGAAGCTCACTGGACTGCTGTGAAGAATATTCTTAAGTACCTTAGGGCTACTAAAGATGTATTCTTAGTTTATGGGGGTAATCCAGATCCAAATGCAGAACTTGATGTTACAGGTTACTGCGATGCTTCATGGCAAGGTGATAAGGATGATACGAAGTCTCAGATGGGTTATGTCTTTGTCATTAATGGAGGAGCTGTGGATTGGAGGAGCAAAAAGCAGAGTACATTAGCGATGTCTGCAACAGAGAGTGAGTATATAGCTGCTTCAGAAGCTGCAATGGAAGCCGTTTGGATTAGGAAGTTCGTTTCGGGGCTTGGAGTTATGCCATCGATTCAACAACCTATAAAAATGTATTGTGACAATTCTGCTGCAATCAAATTTGCTCATGAGCCTGGACTCATGAGGGGAACCAGACATTTCCCGATCAAATATCACTACGTGCGTGAGCAAGTGGAGATTGGAGAGATCGATTTACTCAAAGTTCACACAGATGATAACTTAGCAGATCAATTAACGAAAGCTCTACCTGGCACTAAGCTTTTTAAGCTAGCTGAAGGAATAGGTCTTCGTAAGGGTGAAAGTTTCATGCCCATTTGTGATTAGTATTTGGATAAAGGATGTAATGAACGAATTATTAATTTTTAATGAAATAAAGTATTGGTTATCTTTATTTACATTGTTTTAATAATTATCCTATTTTTGCATGTTTAAATCCTTGAATAATTTTATTATTCTAATATTGTCCGTTGTCGGTTAATGATATGGGAATATCATTAAGGGAAGACAAATCTGAGTATTGGTTAGAATATACTTGAAAGTATATTGATGCATAGTCATACCAATTTTACATGATATTCAATGAATTGAATATACGACTTATCCCAACTACATGATTTTACTTATTTTAAGTAAATTATAATTAGTTATCCTCAGACTTGAGATACCAGATAAGAGTCATGGATGTAGTGCATTTTTGTGGAGCAATCTACCGCTATCCGTAACTGGTAGTTATAAGGGTTGTTTTCAGAAGTGTTGCAAAGTCCATGGGTTAGTCTTGTAGTCAAAATAGAATTTGTTCCTTCAAATTTGTTTTGAAGTTTAATACTATTGGGCCAATCGTAGGATTGACAACATGTTTGCGTGGCCACACCCAAAGACTATCTGGAATACGTTCAGATGTTTTGGTATTTTTGTTCAATCATTTACATACGAGAAACTGAAATTTAATAAAGATTTATTTCTTTATTAATAAGAGTATTAGAAACAAAAGGATAATAATAATGATGAATCGTTAAGGGTTTTCCAGGAAACTCAGCTCGAGTCGAACTAGGGGCGTTAGAGTGTTGCAAGACGCCAACCAATGTCATTTTACTGTTAATAAATAACCAAGTGGGAGCTGTTGGAATATGGTTAAATTATTAACGAGTAAATTTCTAGTTTCGAACCCGATACCTCGGGATTGCACACGATACAAAAGAGTATTAAGGAGAAATAATAAATGTATTTATATATTTATTAATAGACACAAGAACTTAACGACCGTTAGTATTTACCGTTAAATGACTAACGGCCGTTAGACGCAAATTAGGAAAGAAATATGTGTATGCAATATGGTAACCCAAGAAGGGTCTAGAATCCCTCTTTGGGCTTAGAACCGGCCGAGCAAGGGGAAGGGGGCAACCCAACCCTAACTTGTGCCCAAAGTTTGCATTCCACTATAAATACAAACACAAGGGTTATTTGTTTTCTCACCTTTTGTGCACACACATAACCCTAAAGTGTTTTCTTCTTTCCCTTGCTTCCAAAACCGGTCGAACAACCCTAAACCTTTAGGGTTTTCGATTTTTGTTTTACTAAAAACATACTTGTGTGATTTACTTGCATAACCTTAAAACGGTTTAGTTTGTGTGTACAAGAACGAGGTAATAACTTACTTTAGTTATTATCAAGAGATCGATAAACAAAACGGTAAGGGGTTTATCATAGATCTATTGTTCTTCTAAGTTCAAGAAACAAGATTTGCATACGGTACGTTTTCTTTATGTTTTGGTTAACAATTATGTGTTGTACTTGATCCTACGCTTCCGCAACTTGTGCTACTTGATATACTAATTAATATATGATAGACATAATATTAAAATTCTAACATATAAACGAATACACACATATAAAGAGACATATCAAAACTTAAATCAGTGCATACATAACCTTAATATTATGTTTGGGCTCCCTAAAATAAAAGTTGACCTGGAGCTTTAGGATTTTTAAGGCGTCAAGTGTTTTCTAATTTTAGTTGAATAGAAATTTTTATTCTCCAAATAATGTATGTATGTATACTAACCTGAAAAAGCCAGTGAAGGCTGCTTGAGGAATAAAAAAACTACATACTCTGGTCGAGAAAGAGCTTGCCATGAAAAGAACCTGGCACAGCTGAAACATAACACTGGCTTTTCTCTCCTTTCTCCTTGTTATACTTAGCATAGAACATTGGAAGTGATTTGAAGACGGAGTTAAAGTCATTTCCAAACAGGTCGTTTAAGCATACTTGTAATTGTGGCGGTTTGATATTCTTTTCTTTACACACCTCATGCAGCTCATCGATAATATTTGATATAGCTAATAGTGTGTTTGGTCCTGAAGAACATCCTAAATTAGCTACATTAAAACAAGAAGTGAACCTGTTGATACAAAAGTTGGGCGTTCCTTATTTGGACTCTTGTTCTCATATCAATTGAACCTTGATATTGTGACCTGCGCACTAAGAAAGCAAGAAAACACCGTTAGGCTTATCGTGGGATTGTTTCCCACGATTATCCTCCGGCGTGAGAGTAAGTAATCGGTTTTAGGGTTTTTAGTGAAGAGTTAGGGTTATTAGATGATACCTCAATGAGAGCCGTGATATTCTTTATATAGGCACGAAATCCTTGTTGGTTTCGTGTTCCTTACTCTTCGGCGTATCTCGCCTTATACGGTATATTGATCTTTATCCATAAATAGAAGATCATTATCAAAACCATAAATAATATATTTGAGTTTGGTCTTTCGTGAGCCCAAATCATTATTATGATAGCCCACTCGTGATGGGCTTGAGCATTGGTAATGTCCATTGGTCGGGTTCGTGACCCGAGTGCGGACTATACGTCATCATGTCCCGCCAGTCTAGTATGCGCATGGTGCAACCGCGGATGCTAGACTATCAGTCGTACCGAAAGACACTACAGCATTTGTGGCGGTTAAGTTCCAAATGTTTCCCGCCAAAATAATATACCATGAATCCGGTCCGAATAAATTCGAAAACGTTGCCTTGGAAATCGTGGGAAAGTGCAAAAAGTATCTTACCTTTTGATCTCCTAGCCACACGTTTAAAGTTAGTGGGTTACACGTGTCAAGCATCCAAGACTATGGGAAACCCTATATAACGGGTATCCCCTTTTTTACTGTGATTATCACAGTAACAAAATCATTTCCACCATTGTTAAAATCTTCAAACACCAACCAAAAGATCAATTCTGTACTATGGTAATAGCGCGTGCGCGTTTGCATTCTAATCATGGTCCGCCAATTATTCAATTTTACCTCCGATATATCCGAGGATGAAATTCGTGAGTTCACCTCGGATTATTTCATTCCTGAGGCGTTGCACCCGGAAGTTCCGGCGGCAACTGCATCCATAGCGGATTTCCCCAATGGGAAAGTAGGGGTATATACGCGTTTCTTTGAATTCTCCAACCAACGCGTACCCATGTCGCTATTCTTGTGTGACATTCTAAACTATTATCGCCTCAATATCTCCCAGCTGCACTGCATAGGTGCAGCTAAAATAACGAATTTTGAGGTTAATTGTAGTTTGATGGCGATTAAGCCTACCATCCACCTTTTCCACGCGTTTTACCACTCGACGTGGTCAAACGGGTGGGTATCCTTTGCCAAGCGCATAGGGCGCTTGCAATGTCATACATAAAAGTTAGATGTGCTCAGGGATTGGAGGGAGAACTTCTTCTGGGTTGATAGGATAATTTTTCCGTGGGATTATGCGTTCTATACCCAAGGAACGCTGCCGAGGGACGAGTGCCCAGCCGGGACGTATAGCGTAGCTGACGCGGATACGATAAATGCCAATCGTATTCCAATCAGAGCCTACCCCGAAGAGTTGTTGGTGCACCTAGGCATTAGTCGCAACTACTTCCAGCCTCCTGGCGAGGTGCCAACCTTCTTGGATGAGGACAACCGGGGTGGGTGCTTGTCCTTCCTTCTCCTTCGCTTATTAATGTAAGCGCTCTTTCTTATAGTAGCTTATGTAACTCTTTGTTCTTTGTTGTTGCTTGTTGCGCAGAAATGGATCTATTTCAGGTCGTGCACATGGCGAGGCCGAAGCAGGTGACTGTGGGGGTGCGCCCCTTAAGAGAAGGTGAGGAGCCCATACTGGAGGCCACTGCGGGGCGCACGATGGAGCTCGCACCGGAGTCAGAGGGTACTCCTTCAGTAACCCTAGAGGCGACCCCTGTGCGCAGTGTTCCCATCCCTAGGGAACAATCCCCAGATGCGGAAGTGTCACGCAACAATTCTTCAGAAGATGTGGAGATTGTCAAGGTTGTGGATGCGCCAAAGGGGGCTGGCCAGGGTGTAAAGCGCAAGAGAGCGTCCGGTAGTGATGGCGCCAGCTCGTCCAGGAGGCGCCATATTATTGATGGCGAGCCATCATCATCAGACGTGTCAGCCACTGCTGCTGATATGGATATGACTGAGACTCCGCTCCCCAAGTAAGTATTGTTACTTGTATATTATGTTTTCTTTTCGATTCCTGTACTGCATTAACATTATAGAGTAACATCCATCTTTTGTTGACGTGCAGTGTTAAGCCAACTGGGGATGCTGCTGCATAGGCTGGGAGTTCGCCACCCAAAGCAAGTTCTGTCCACCTTGAGGAACCTTCGCAGGAGAGTGCAGAGACTGAGCACAAGGCGCTTGGGAATATGCACATGGATCGTCTGATGAAGGAGTTAGAGCTAGCTGCTGCGCACCAGGCCACATTGGTCGCTCAGTTGAAAACGAGCTATTCTGGTGAGAGTAGCCGCTATGCGCAGAAGGATGAAGAGATTTCTTTACTGAAGGTGCAGCTGGCTAGTGTTCAAGCTGTGTTGGAATCCACCAACTCTTATGCCAAAACCCTTGCTGAAGATAGGATATCCTTGCTTGCCCAACTAAATCAAGAATGTGCTGATGCAAGGGACTACAAAGCTAACTGCTTATGGGCCTTGAAGTATATGGAGCAAAACAAGGATGCGCACTTCTCCCAGTTAGATAAGTTTCGCCAGACTGTGGAGGAGGCCCTAGAAAAGTAGGAAGTCAAGCTGCGCAAACTCAGCCTCGAGTACGATGAAGAGCTATATCCTCATATGGTGTCTGCAATTGCTGAGCGCATGTAATGTTTGATTCCATTGCTTCCATAGCATTCAATTCCTTTGAACTTGTCTAATGGGAACGTTGTTTTATTCGCAGGTGGCTGATCAGCCATGGTCTTCGTCTGGCTGCGCTGGGTACCCTCGAGTCTCAAGAGGTAAAAGATTCTTTTGGGGATGTTGTCCGCTGTGCATTGGCACGTGGTAAGTCAGAAGCTATAGAGGAGCTTTGTGAGAGCAAAGTGTTGGCAGAGGTTCCCACAGAAGTGCCCGGCTATAACGAGAATGCCTATGGGGAGTTTGTTGCTGCGATGGAGTAGCTGAAGCTGTTAGAGCTCCCTCACATTGCTCAACTGGAGCGTGATCAAGACTACCCTATAGGTGTCATCATGGAGGGGTTAACTCTTGCTAGGCACACAGCGGAAGACGCTGATGCACAGACTGACTATTTTTTGAAGCCAGATGTGTCGCAGCTGCAGGTGCCTGTCTTTACTTGCCCACGTGACATCCTGCATCCTTTTGTTCTTGAGAAAGAGATCCCTTTGAAGGAATCTTTGGAGGCCCATTCCATGAGACTTGCGAGAAAGAAGGGCGTATAGGGAAAGGCTATCCTCTGTGGTGTTGGTGCAACGCATCTTCCCAGGTCCGATGGGGTACCAGTGTGCGTAGCGACAGTGTCAGCCAAGGATAGTGACCTGATGAAGAACTTGGGGATTCCAAGAGTGCTGCCGGCCAGAGTAGTAGCTCCAAGCTCAGACGCACTTCTAGCATTTAGGCTCTTTTTTGGCTTCATAATAGATGAACAATTTTGTTGCATGTGACATCTATGTTTTGTATAAACTCGTAGTTCATAATAAAATCAAGTTGATTTGTACACGTGTTTGTATTCTAATGTTTGCACTTAGCTTCTTGTCTTTGCATAAAAGATCTCCAAGAATCAAACTTTTGTCCAAACGTACTTAAAAGAAATTATAGAGTCTATAATCAGTTATAATTGTGTACGAACTCGTGGTTCTGTAATGAGTGTGATTTTTAAAAGTTTGTACTTAGTCATTGTCTTTGCGTAAAAGACATTCATGTTATGCCTAAGGATCAAACCGTTACAAGCATACGTAAGGAAATTTATAAAGAATCCATAATCGTGTATGAAGTTCATGAAATTTACAAGTGCATGGGTTGATATGCAGCGTGCTGTAAATATCATTCTAAGGAGTCAAGAGTCTTGGCTCCTAATTTGTTAAACGCGCACACTGTGCAAAATTGCGTATCCGTCGTGGGATGCACATTGAACTTACCCCCAACGTCTTGAGAGTAAGGTGTTTAACAAGGATGCGTGATCCAATGTTGATGGTTTTGCAACCCTCTTACTCAACGAGTTATTTAGTAGGTTTACTCATCCTTTACCATCGTGGGTTTAAATAAGTGCATGCACGCCATGTAGGCAAAAGGTAATATAACCACAACATTGAGACATAAATAGTATTTAAATAACAATGTAAAGGAAATGTATCGCGGAGATAGCTAGAAACCGCGAAATTTAATTAATACTTGCAAGTTTTTGTAAAATAAAGTTATTTGCCTAAATGAAACAAAGAAAATGATACACGGATATTTATTGAGCACTTACTAAAGTGCGAAGGTGTCCGTGTGTGGGGCCGNTCATCCTTTACCATCGTGGGTTTAAATAAGTGCATGCACGCCATGTAGGCAAAAGGTAATATAACCACAACATTGAGACATAAATAGTATTTAAATAACAATGTAAAGGAAATGTATCGCGGAGATAGCTAGAAACCGCGAAATTTAATTAATACTTGCAAGTTTTTGTAAAATAAAGTTATTTGCCTAAATGAAACAAAGAAAATGATACACGGATATTTATTGAGCACTTACTAAAGTGCGAAGGTGTCCGTGTGTGGGGCCGTAGCCTTTCCTAAAGATAACATCTCTTGAGATTGCAAATGTTCCATGTGCGCTGAAGCTCATGGCCCTCTTTGTCACGCAGCTTGTACGCGCCTCTTCCTAGTGCTTCAATGACCTCATAGGGTCCTTCCCACTTTGGTCCAAGCTTTCTTGTATCTTCTGCGTGGCTTGCATCGTTAGCGCGATATACAAAGTCTCCTGGTCTGAATGAGGTGCTTCGAACTTTAACATCGTAGTATCCCTTAATTTTCGACTTAGCTTTTTCCTCGCGTATGGATGCGCGTTCGCGCTTTTCTTCCAATAGGTCCAAGTCTATACGCCGTTCATCATCGTTGGTTACGACATTAACTTCCGCTGTACGAATGGTTGGCATCCCTATTTCAGCCGGTATAACAGCTTCTGTCCCGTAGACAAGAGAAAAGGGAGTATCTCCAGTGCTAACCTTGATTGATGTACGGTGTGCCCACAAGACGTGTGACAATTCCTCCACCCATCCTCCTTTGTGCCTGTCGAGGCGTTGATGAGTGCTCAAACACTCATCATTTTTGGTCAAATCTGAACTGCAAAACATCTGAAAACACTCTAAAACGCATCAAAATGCATAAAATATCCAAGGATCGTGTTTTATATGTTTCAAATGCAAAATGTTTAAAAACAAATGAAAAACGAACAAAGTTTGCATAATTAGCAGTTTCAGTCCCCCAACTTTCAAAAATTGGTAAAACTAGTCCCTGGGATCCAAAATTGTGGAGTTTTATCTTAAAGGTCCCTGAAGTATTTTAAGTTGTCAAAATTGGTCCTTGAATGAATTTTTGGGCAAATGGCAGAAAAGGTCCCTGAACTTTGAAAATTGTCAAAAATGGTCCTTGGATAATTTAAAAGTGGAAAAATGGCAATTGTGGTCCTTGTGTTATTGGAGTTTGGCAACATTGGTCCTTATGAGCACTTTGGAATTATGACATTTTCAGACCCTCATCTTTTGGAGAATTGCATAAATGGTCCTTGTGTTATAACTTAACCAAACGGACCCTTTATTAATCTATAAGCCAAATCCAATCCAAAACCAGCCCAAGCTCCACTCCTTGGCCCAACCTCCACCCACGGCCCAACAANTCCTTGGCCCAACCTCCCCCCACGGCCCAACAACAAAATATAACCCCCCCCCCCCCGTTTATAACTCCCCAGTTAAACCCCCCTTTGACCCTTCTCCCTCCCAACATAAACCCACAAAACCAGGGTACTTTCTCACCCTCCCCACTCCTCCACATGCTACCCCCCACCTCCATAGCCACCTTAGTGTCTCTCCCACCTTCCCTAACATTTAATGCTCCACCTAATCCACTAAAATGGTTCCTAATTATTTATCAAGAATTTTGGCGCCAAAATCAGTTAATGGTGGAGATTGAGTATCAAGCATCCAACGGTTGAAAAGGCAAGTGGGAAAGGTTCAGAGGGACACACAAACCCTAATGGAGTGATATATAAAGAAAGAGATGGAGCATAGTTAGCTATCTAGAGTAACTTAGTATAATTTAGCTCGTTAGGTTAATTTTCTCAAGTTCATTGTAATTTTAAGCTTTTCAGTATTGTTTCAAGTGTTTTCAGTGTAATGTGAATCTTTTTCATTAATCAATCTCAAGTTTAAGTTACAATTCCAAGCTTTGCCATTTTCACTTGAAAATTACATTTGTAGTTTAATGTGATTGTTAGTTGTTGTTATGGACTGAATTAGATCATATAAGCTCCTAGAAAGCTTATGAAAGCTTTTAGAAACATTAAAATTCAGTTTAGGTTCATAAATCAAAAATCACAAAAAAATATCATAAATAGATAAAGAAATCAAAAATGTTCAAGAATGTGGTGATTCAAGCTGGAGCATGGTGAATTGTGGATGGCCATGGGTTAGTGGTTCTGTGGAGAACCTATAGGATTGATCTTGGGTCCTTGTTCTAAGTTTTCAGCTGGATTGCTTATATGTAAGCTCTTGTTCCAATTTTCTCTTTTACTTAATAAGTTGGTAAAATTGGATAATATTTGTGTTTGTGTGCTTCTTCAGTGTTGTTTAGTTGTAGAATAGCTTAAAGTAGCTTGCTTGTTTGCTAAATCTTGTTGTTGCTCAAAGTTCTAGCTTAACAGTCAAAATAGCATATTGGTCATTTCTTTGTTTCATGCTTAGATCATTGATTATTTATGCTCATTTAGTCTTATCTTATGCTAATATAAGTTGTGGAATCAGTGTTTAGGATTAACTTAGTGATTTGGTGTGAAAAGCTTGATTTCACTTTCTATAAAGGGTGTTTGGGTTAAGCTGTTTGATTGGGTTAGAGAGTGTGTGTGTTATTGTTCTTGTCTGATGTATGGCACACTAAGGTCTAATAGCTCAGGGAAACAATTAAAACCAGTCCCTTTTTGTTAAAAAGTCAAAATCATTTGGATTCCCATTTCACTTGTTGTCTGTTGAACCATTTAATCCAAAATTCATCACAGTGGTTTGGAACTTGGTCATCTAGCATAAATTAACATCTTTTAGGCTTAATACATCATAATCAATGGGTATGTTTGATTCTAAGTTCACCAAAGTCAACTTTCTAGTGTTTATCAAAAAGTCAAAAGTCTCAGAAAAAAGTTTTTGAATTAACTTAGAAATTTCATGTAGGTCTTAATATTAGGAGTTTGGATTTGTGCTTTGGATATTTGTTATTTTGTTGCTTGTTTAGTTGATAGTATTTTTTATAATTTTTAGATTGCTTGTTAAACTGCTTATTGAGCCCTTGTCATTAAGCACTTTTTAGATAATCTGTCCTGTGCACAGCTTTCTAGCCATTTTCATAAGCTCATAACTTGTTCATTCTTTGGTTTAAGTTTGTGTAATTTGGTGTTTTGAGAAGCCCATCTGGCCTTCTTGCTTTGCATGCTCTTTATTTTCATTTTTAAGCTTATTATGACTGCTTATTTTGTCCAAAAAGTTCTTTTCAAAACTACCCCTACACTGACTCATCAGTGTAGGTGAGTACTTTTCACAAGCTCATAAAAAGCTTATCTTTTGGACTTAGCTTGTGAGAGTTGGTTCTTTGAGAAGCCAATCCACAAGTCTCTTAGGTTCAGTGCTTATTTTGCATTTTGTAGCTTATTTGATAAGGCTGCAATAAGCATTTTCTTTGTCCCATTTTCTGTGTTCATTTAGTAACAGGTGTGTTAACATCTTTTTCATAAGCTCCTCATAAGCTCTTCAGTGGACCCCACAGGGTGAACCTTGGCTTTTTGGGAAGCTTGCCAACCCAACTTGCTAGCTCAGTGCTTAAATTGGCTTCTTAAGCTTATTTTATAAGCTTAAGTGGCCTAATTGATTCACTGCAGGCCTGTTTGGTTCATTGAAGGTGTGAAAGTGCTTATTTGCTCACTTGAGCTTATTCAGTGCTTGTTCCTTGTAATTTTCAATCATTTTCAGTTCATTTAACTTATTTTCATTTTATTGTTTCTTGGTTTCTAGTTCCTTAGCTTGTTTGAGCTTTTGAGCTTCATTTGAGCCAAAAGCTTAACTGCTTATCTCATAAGCTCCAAATTTCTTTGTTTTCCAGTTTCACAACTTTTGTTTTCATTAAAGTTGCTTCAATTCAGTAGTATAAGAGTTTCATAAAAAGAAAAACACAAAAACATCATTTTAATTAAAGTGATAGCTTCTATTTAAGAAGCTTGAGCTTATTAGCTTATTTTTCATCTTTTTTATTAAGCACTTGTTGTTTTTATATTTTTCTTAACTTTCTGTCATCTTGTAGTATTTATAGAAAAAATCCCAGATTTTTGTTTGCTTGTTTAGTATTTATTAAAAACTTGATGCGTGGTTTTGTGACCTTACAACAGGTTTTACCTCTCGAGGGATCTCAAGAGGCTTACAACCCCACCAGGCAGTGTACCTGACCGATGTAGTATAGGATAGTGGTAAGTACGGGGGATTGATCGTTCTCTCACAGGGAATAGTGTTCGTTAGGATAGAAAAACTACTCTAATAGGTCTAAGGGTGGAAGGAAGATTCTTTTTGTATTTTTATATTTTATGGAAAGCAAGTAAAATCTCGGTTTTGGAAGAAGGGCGGAATTAGTTGTTAGTCAACTAACCCAAGTTTACTACTTATGCAAATAAAATAAATAAAATAAACAATGTGTGGTTGTGAAAACAAAGGAGAGAGTTTGTTTACTTAGATTTCCTTACTCCCTAACTATCTTTACCGGTTATTGATAATGTTATGTTTACTGTTGTGGATGAAGGTTGTTATTCCTAATAACATCATGGAAGTGGCATACATATCTCTCCAAATTCTTGAGCCTCTTATCATCGCCCTATGCCATGCACCGGCAAAACAATAGGTTTAACAGATTGGCTCATGGCGTTAACATACTACCCTAATTAATGACCCTAGTATCCTTGGCTACAATGTTTCATCCCAAGACGTTCCAAGCGAGTTAACAATAAATGGAGGTTGCCACAGTTTCTGAGCCTAAATTTGATGGAACAACATCTCCTACAGAAACAAACACAACAGCACCCAATCAACCATAACTTAAAGTAGTTTCAAATTAGATCTAAGCAACACAAGAAAGAATTTAGCTACACATGTTAATTAAAAGACAAGGCAAAGATAGTATATCAACAACACATAGACATATTTGATTGAAATTGAAGTGAATGACGTATCTTTAATTAAGCATGAGGGTTCCAAGGGTTGGAAACCCTAAAAAGTACAGAAGGAACGACTTTAGGGTTTGCCCTAAAAGTTCTCCATAAAGTTCCACCTTAATGAATGAAAATTAGAAAACTATATATAGATTTTACACTCTGACGGTGCAGGTTATAAGGATTGACGCCGTCAGCTCGCCGCCAATAAGTTTCTCGGATGACCTAGATCCACTTCTGACGCCGTCACCTTATAAACTCCTCTGGGCCGTCACTCTTTAACTTTACTCCTGACGGCCTACAATTCCTAACACCTGACGGCGTCAGGTGTTAATTCCTCTGGCCCGTCATTTGAAAATTGGATTTCACTCTTTTGTCAAGACTTTCTGACGGCGTCACCTTGTGACTTCTGACGCCGTCAGGTTATATATCACCATCTTTTGAGACTTTGTTGTTTTCTTCACTTTTATGCTCCAAAAACGTCCGAATATGCATGTTTTCTAGAATTCCTCTCAAAAGTACCTAAAATGACAAAAGGAACGATTTAGGGCAATATTTGATCACATTTATACGAATTAGGGCTTAAATGACCCCCTAAAAGCGTAACACTTTTCGTCTCATCAAAAACCAAAAACAGTTTTAGTAATTATTAAATAGTAATTAATTAATATTAAATACATAAATAGTCTAATAAATATATTTTCAGTTCTAAAATTAGTTTTAGGTTATTTTAGATTTTTCTAGATTAATTTTTCATTTATTTAGGTTAATTTCTAATTTAATGATAATTTAGTGTAGTTTAGATAATTAATAAATAGTTTTTTATTAATAATAATTAATTTAATAATCTAAAATTTAATTTTCTTTTTCCAATATTTTTCTTTTATCATTAGGATTGTAAAAATATGTTTTTCATCATCTAGGTGTTTATAGATTTCCATTTTCACTTTTATTTTCGTACGTAGACGTTTAATTAAAACGTAAACGTATACTTTTAGATTTGTAATCGTTTCTAGACTTCTAGTAATCGTTTGTAGTGTTTGTTTATCATTTTCATTCATCAATTTGAAGTTTAATTTCAATCAATCACTTTCACCAATCCTCGTTTCATAAACGCTTGATCTCAGAATCGTTTTCTACACCATTTCATGCTTCGTCGGGACATAACGACCCGGGAAGAACTCCTATACTCTCCTTGGTGTATTGTGCCCTTTCTAGTTTGACTTTTGTTGACCAATACTTTGGTTGACTTTAGTTGACCGTTTTAGGGCCAATCAAAATTTGGCGCTGCTGCCGGGGAGGCGTGTCGCGTGTCTTAAACGTTTTGCAGTATCGTGTTTTTGAAACACAACTTGTGTATATCATCTATCCATTGTATATTTTTCATATAAAACAAAAATAATCGTGAAGTTAATTCGTTTGACGGATCGATTGCCAAAAATATCGTATTTTCAAATTTCAAAAACATTTAAAACCCAAAAAGATTCTTCCTCCTATTTCTCATAATTCTTGCAGCTCTAAGGAATCTTAGAGTTGTTTTCTAGTGCATGCGTACTCGTTCTTCCAGGTCTACAAGCCCATTACGTGTGCTTGGCAGAATTCCTCGAAGATGACGTAGACGTTCTGCCCCCGCAGTCGAATATGAGATTCGTACTGTTTCTCCCCCTTCTGTCATCATGGCAGATCTTCCGATGAATGAGCTTCTCCAAGCACCCATCGAGGGTTATGGAGATGCCATTGTTGTTCCAGCCATCGTGGCTGATAATTTCGAGCTCAAAACCGGGTTACTTAATCTTGTAACCTCAAGTCAATTCTATGGTTTTTAGCGGGACGATCCTCATGCTCATATTCGATGGTTTAACAAGATCACATCTACCATCAAATACAAGAATGTCCCTTCTGAAGCAATCAAACTTCTTCTCTTCCCATTCTCCCTCGAGGGGCAAGCCCGGATTTGGCTTGAAAAACAACCCCCTCAGTCGATTGAAACATGGGAGGATTTGGTTAAAAAATTTGTGAATGAATTCTATCCTCCTTCCAAGACCACAAGTCTTAAAAATGAGATCATCAAGTTCACTCAGAAATTTGATGAATCATTCAGTGAGTCGTGGGATCGTTTTAAAGAATTGCTTCGCAAGTGTCCTCACCATGGTTTCTCCGAGTTGATGCAACTCGACACTTTCTACAATGGTCTGAGCCAAGCTGATCAGGATTCTCTTAATGCCTCCGCGGGAGGTAATTTTCTGAGCAAAACTACAAAAGAAGCTTTAGCGATCATCGAAAACAAATCTAAGGTCCGCACTACACGAAGCAAGCCGGTTGTTTCCCAAGTGAGTGTTGGTCCTTCTTCCTCATCGCCCGTGAGTCAATCTAGCACCGATGCTAAGATTGACAAACTCACGGAAGCCATTCAAGCTTTGGTTCTCTCTAACCAAAAGAAAGTCTCCTTTCCACAAACTTCTTCTCCTGCTGAAGTTAAAAAAGTGGAAGTCTGTGTTACTTGTGGTGGCCCTCACGCATATTACAATTGTATGGCCACCGATGGTAACCCTTTTGAAGCTAATGCGATAGCTGGACCTTCCAATCATGGAGGTAACCAATTCCGTCCTCCGATGGACCCGAACTATCGTCCCAACCACTACCATGGACCTCCCGGTTTTAATCAAAATCAAAATGTTCAAAACCGTAACCAAAATTTCCAAAACCAAAACCGAATGAACCAAGGGTATCAAAACCAAGGTAATTTCAATCAAGGTCATGGTTACAACAATCAGAACCAAGGTTTCCAAAACCAAGGAAACTTTAACCGAAACCAAGGTCAGGGTCAATTCAACCAAGGGAATTTCCATGGAAATAACCAAAATCAAGGAAATTTTCAAAACCAAGGTCCAAAAATCCGAGGTCAAAATTTTCCTACTCAAACTCAAGCTATTTTTCCTACCGGACCATCATCTGATGAGTCGTTAAAACAATTCATGAAATCCCAAGAGGAAATGAATCGGTTATTGGTCAGCCAGATTTCTGAGATCAAGAAGTCTTTAAATGATCGACCCTCGGGCTCAGGAAAACTTCCGAGCAACACGATCACTAACCCGAGGGGTGATGCTAAGGCGATCACAACCAGGAGTGGTGCTTCTTATGATGAACCCGCGATTCCTACTACCTCTTCTTCCTCCCTTCCAAAGGTAGTGGAACGTGAACCTGAGGCGACAAAGGACAAAGTGCAATTTACAAGCCCACAAAGTACAGCACACGTCCATCCTCAGGTTGTCCCAAAAACAAAACCCAAGCCGGGAGTTATCTTCGAACCTCCAATAACTCCGGCTGAGAACCCTAAATCCAAAACTTCTATTCCTTACCCATCAAGCTTAAATGAACAAAAGCTCCGAGAAAAAGCCAGTCATCAAATGGATAAATTCTTTCAAATTTTCCAAGAATTACACTTTGACATAAGCTTCTCGGATGCTATCATTCTGATGCCCAAGTTTGCATCCACACTCAAACACTTGTTAAGTAACAAGGAAAAGCTGTTTGAAATGGCAAAAACTCCACTTAACGAGAACTGCTCAGCAGTTTTGTTAAAGAAGCTTCCCGAAAAGCTTGGAGACCCTGGGAAATTTCTCTTGCCTTGTGTATTTCCAGGGATGGTTGAATGCTTTGCCCTTGCCGATCTTGGCGCAAGCATTAACCTGAAGCCTTATTTAGTATGGAAGAGACTCTCTCTTCCTGAACTCACTCCTACCTGCATGACTCTTGAGCTTGCAGATCGTTCAATTTCTCGTCCTCTTGGCATTGCTGAGGACGTATTCGTGAAAGTAGGAAAGTTCCAATTTCCAGCTGACTTCGTGGTTGTCGATTTCGATGCTGACCCACGGGTTCCTCTCATTGTTGGAAGAGGATTCCTGAGAACGGGTCGTGCTCTCATTGATGTATTCGAGCAAGAAATCACATTACGTGTGGGTAATGAAGCCGTCACTTTCAACCTCTATCAAACTTCGAGGTACTCCTCAAATTATGACTCTGAATCGGTTAACCGAATAGATGTCATTGATGTTGCTTCAGAGGAGTACTCTCAAGAAGTTCTTGGTTACGTTCATAATTCTTCGGGTGGTGATTCCACTCCGTCTTCTCATCCTATCATTTCTGACTCTTCCCCTTCTCTCACTCCGTTTGAGGGAAGCGATTTTCTTTTGGAAGAGATCGAGGCTTTTCTCAAAATTGATTCAGTTCCAGATGGAATTGATAACAATGAGATTGATCTGGAGGGAGATCTTCTTCTTCTTGAGAAATTGTTGAATCAGGACAATTCTTCTCCCCTCCCTCCCGTAGAAATTCATAACGAGGAAATCAAGTCTGTTGAGAAAACAGATGAATTTCCCGAGGTCGAACTCAAGGAGTTACCTCCTCATCTCGAGTACGCATTTTTGGAGGGTGATGATAAATTGCCCGTCATAATTGCTAAAGACTTGAGTAAGGAGGAAAAGTCTGCTCTCATAAAAGTCTTGAAGTCACACAAGCAAGCAATTGCTTGGAAACTCTCCGACATCAAGGGTATTAACCCTGAATTTTGTACTCACAAAATTTTAATGGAGGATGAATTCAAGCCGGCAGTCCAACATCAGAGACGGGTAAATCCTAAAATTCATGAGGTTATCAAACAAGAGGTTTTAAAACTTCTTGATGCCGGATTGATTTATCCCATCTCAGATAGTCCTTGGGTTAGTCCCATTCACTGTGTTCCGAAAAAGGGTGGCATTACTGTTGTCACTAACGAAGAAAACGAGTTGATTCCAACTCGATTGGTTACGGGATGGCGAGTTTGCATTGATTATCGCAAGCTAAATGAAGCCACCCGTAAAGACCATTTTCCTCTACCCTTCATGGACCAGATGCTTGAGAGATTGGCGGGGAATGAGTACTATTGTTTCCTCGACGGTTTCTCGGGTTATTTTCAGATCCCCATAGATCCACAGGATCAAGAGAAGACTACCTTTACGTGCCCTTATGGAACATTTGCTTATAAACGTATGCCTTTTGGCTTATGTAATGCTCCTGGCACGTTCCAGAGGTGCATGATGGCCATATTTTCCGACATGATCGGGAAAACAATAGAGGTCTTCATGGATGACTTCTCGGTCATTGGGGATTCCTTTCAGACATGTCTCTCCCATTTGGACACTATGTTAAAATGGTGTGAAGACACCAATCTTTGTCTAAATTGGGAGAAGAGCCATTTTATGGTCAATGAGGGCATTGTCCTCGGCCATAAGATTTCCAAAAACGGGATTGAGGTTGACAGAGCTAAAGTTGATGTCATTGCTAAATTACCTCATCCCACCTCCGTCAAAGGTATTAGGAGTTTTTTGGGTCATGCCGGATTCTATCGTAGATTCATACAAGATTTCTCCAAAATCGCCCGGCCCTTGACCCATCTCCTTGAGAAGGATGCTCCTTTCATCTTCTCCCTCGAGTGCATCGAAGCTTTTGAAACATTAAAGAAAAAGCTTACTGAGGCACCGATTCTTGTTGCCCCCGATTGGGACTTGCCATTTTAGCTCATGTGCGATGCAAGTGATTTTGCTATCGGAGCAGTCCTGGGGCAACGCAAAACAAAACATTTTCAGCCAATACACTATGCGAGCAAAACAATGACCGAGGCTCAAACTCATTACACCACTACGGAAAAAGAACTATTAGCAGTGGTGTATGCCTTTGAAAAGTTTCGGCCGTATTTGATCTTGACAAAATGCGTAGTGTATACGGATCACTCGGCTCTAAAATACCTCTTTGCAAAACAAGATGCAAAGCCGAGATTGCTTCGTTTGGTTCTCCTCCTACAAGAATTTGATATCATTATACGTGATAAAAAAAGGAGCTGAGAACCTAGCTACTGATCATTTGTCCCGATTAGAGAACCCACACCAAGATGTTCTCGAGAAAAAGGAAATAAATGAAACATTTCCTCTCGAGACGCTAAATGCGGTTGCTTTTCGTGGAGATTCTACTACCCCATGGTTTGCCGATTTTGCAAATTACCATGCGGGTAACTTTGTGGTGAAAGGGATGTCGTCCCAACAGAAGAATAAGTTCTTCAAGGATGTTAAACATTATTTCTGGGACGACCCCTACTTATTCAAAATCTGTGCCGATCAAGTCATCAGGCGGTGTGTTTATGGGCAGGAAGCCACTGATATTCTCAAGGCCTGCCATGTTGGACCCACGAGGGGCCACCATAATCCTAACTACACCGCCAAAAAGGTGTTTGATTCCGGTTTCTACTGGCCAACGATTTATAAGGATGCCCAGGAATTGGTCAAATCCTGTGACGCTTGTCAACGTCACGGGAATATTTCACAAAAGAATGAAATGCCACAAAATGCAATTCAAGTTTGTGAAATCTTTGACGTATGGGGCATCGACTTTATGGGGCCATTTCCGTCATCTCATGGAAACAAGTATATACTCGTGGCTGTTGACTATTTGTCAAAATGGGTTGAGGCGAAAGCTTTACCCACAAATGATGCCCGAGTTGTTGTGAAGTTTTTAAAAGCTCTTTTTGCTCGATTTGGAACTCCACGTGCTATAATTAGTGATCGTGGTACGCATTTTTGCAATGACAAATTTGATAAAGTCATGCAAAAGTATGGTGTAACTCACCGTCTTTCTACTGCGTACCACCCTCAAACAAGTGGACAAGTTGAAGTTTCCAATCGAGGCATTAAAAGAATTTTGGAAAGAACGGTTGGCGAAAATCGTGCATCGTGGTCGGAAAAGTTAGATGATGCACTCTGGACTTTCCGCACAGCTTACAAAACACCCATCGGGTGTACACCTTACAAGCTTGTGTACGGGAAAGCGTGCCATCTACCGATCGAGCTTGAGCACAAAGCCTATTGGGCCCTCAAGCATGCCAATTTCGACCTCCAAACTGCGGGCGATCATCGGAAAGTTCAAATGAATGAATTGAATGAACTTCGTGATCAGGCCTATGAAAACTCTTTAATCTACAAGGAAAAAAAAAGAAGCTTCATGACTCAAAGATCAAAAACCGCGTTTTCAACGTTGGTGATCGAGTCCTTCTTTTTAACTCAAGATTAAAGATCTTTTCGGGTAAATTGAAGACCCGTTGGACTGGCCCATTCACTATTGCAAAGGTTTATCCTTATGGCACCGTCGAATTATCTCAAAATAACGGACCAAATTTTAAGGTGAATGGGCATCGGTTGAAGCATTACTTTGGAGAGGACATACCATCCATGGTTGTCCCGGATCTCCAAACTTTCCCCAAGGACAATTGAATTCGGGGATCGAGTCAAGCTAGCGACTCGGTGAACAAAAACAGTAGCACAACATATGGGTTTTCACCCATATTTCTGACTTCTTTCTATTTTCTACAACCTAAGTGTGGGGGAGTGGCCGTCCCCTGCTGCTATTTTCAATGAATATATGTATATCTTCAACTTAAAAAACGGAATTGATATCGAATTTAGTATGAATAAAATTGCAAACATTAGCAGTCGAGGACGGTCTAACCTCACTCAAGTAGAAAAATTGATTGCCGCAGAAGATTAGTCGTGATAGAACAAAATTATTGTATATTCTCAACGTTCTCAAGGATTTCGGACATACACTAGCGGGACTTCTCCGAAAATAATTGAGGAGGACAATATTCAATATCTAAGTGTTGGGGGGGAGAATCTTACGCGAATTTTATCACATTATACCATCTAGTAACCCCGTTTTTGGCCAAAATTTTCAAAATTTTTTTTTTTCACATTATTTCAGAATTTTTTGTGGTTATCAGTCCGCCATGTCTAACCGAAAAAAGGATTGGCTAATCCAGGAGCAAACAGCTCTTGGTAAAGATACATCAAATCTGTTTATGGCTTGCAATTTGCCAAAAATTGTATGGTATTCGACTCACCATATCTTTAATTAGTAAAGAGTTGGCTAGCCCTCAAGATTATGGCTTGTGGTAAAGGCAGTTGGAAAACCATAATTGGTAATCAGCTCACCAAAGATAATTTATCTAAGAGTTGGCTAGTCCAGAAGCAAACGGCTTCTGGTAAAGACATATCAAATCCGTTGAAAGCTGGTGATTTGCTCAAAATCACATGGTTATCGGTGTACCATAGTTCTTACTTGAACTGAAACATTTGGCTACTAGAGAAGTGATGGCTTTTGGTAAAGAGACTTAAAACCCATCAAGTTTTCATAAAAGATTGCTAGGGACTAGCAATAGTTTAGTGTGGGGGATTGATGAGTGCTCAAACACTCATCATTTTTGGTCAAATCTGAACTGCAAAACATCTGAAAACACTCAAAAACGCATCAAAATGCATAAAATATCCAAGGATCGTGTTATATATGTTTCAAATGCAAAATTTTTAAAAACAAATGAAAAACGAACAAAGTTTGCATAATTGGCAGTTTCAGTCCCCCAACTTTCAAAAATTGGCAAAACTAGTCCCTGGGATCCAAAATTGTGGAGTTTAGTCATTCAAGGTCCCTGAAGTATTTTAAGTTGTCAAAATTGGTCCTTGAATGAATTTTTGGGCAAATGGCAGAAAAGGTCCCTGAACTTTGAAAATTGTCAAAAATGGTCCTTGGATAATTTAAAAGTGGAAAAATGGCAATTGTGGTCCTTGTGTTATTGGAGTTTGGCAACATTGGTCCTTATGAGCACTTTGGAATTATGACATTTTCAGACCCTCATCTTTTGGAGAATTGCATAAATAGTCCTTGTGTTATAACTTAACCAAACGGACCCTTTATTAATCTATAAGCTAAATCCAATCCAAAACCAGCCCAACCTCCACTCCTTGGCCCAACCTCCACCCACGGCCCAACAACAAAATATAACTCCCCCCCGTTTATATCTCCCTCAGTCAAACACACCCTTTGACCTTTCCCTCCCAACATAAACCCACAAAACCAGGGTCCTTTCTCACCCTCCCCACTCCTCCACATGCTACCCCCACCTCCATAGCCACCTTAGTGTCTCTCCCACCTTCCCCAACATTTAATGCTCCACCTAATCCACTAAAATGGTTCCTAATTATTTATAAAGAATTTTGGCGCCAAACTCAGTTAATGGTGGAGATTGAGTATCAAGCATCCAACGGTTGAAAAGGCAAGTGGGAAAGGTTCAGAGGGTCACACAAACCCTAATGGAGTGATATATAAAGAAAGAGATGGAGCATAGTTAGCTATCTAGAGTAACTTAGTATAATTTAGCTCGTTAGGTTAATTTTCTCAAGTTCATTGTAATTTAAAGCTTTTCAGTATTGTTTCAAGTGTTTTCAGTGTAATGTGAATCTTTTTCATTAATCAATTTCAAGTTTAAGTTACAATTCCAAGCTTTGCCATTTTCACTTGAAAATTACATTTGTAGTTTAATGTGATTGTTAGCTGTTGTTATGGACTGAATTAGATCATATAAGCTCCTAGAAAGCTTGTGAAAGCTTTTAGAAACATTAAAATTCAGTTTAGGTTCATAAATCAAAAATCACAAAAAAATATCATAAATAGATAAAGAAATCAAAAATGTTCAAGAAGGTGGTGATTCAAGCTGGAGCATGGTGAATTGTGGATGGCCATGGGTTAGTGGTTCTGTGGAGAACCTATAGGATTGATCTTGGGTCCTTGTTCTAAGTTTTCAGCTGGATTGCTTATTTGTAAGCTCTTGTTCCAATTTTCTCTTTTACTTAATAAGTTGGTAAAATTGGATAATATTTGTGTTTGTGTGCTTCTTCAGTGTTGTTTAGTTGTAGAATTGCTTAAAGTAGCTTGCTTGTTTGCTAAATCTTATTGTTGCTCAAAGTTCTAGCTTAACAGTCAAAATAGCATATTGGTCATTTCTTTGTTTCATGCTTAGATCATTGATTATTTATGCTCATTTGGTCTTATCTTATGCTAATATAAGTTGTGGAATCAGTGTTTAGGATTAACTTAGTGATTTGGTGTGAAAAACTTGATTTCACTTTCTATAAAGGGTGTTTGGGTTAAGCTGTTTGATTGGGTTAGAGAGTGTGTGTGTTATTGTTCTTGTCTGATGTATGGCACACTAAGGTCTAATAGCTCAGGGAAACAATTAAAACCAGTCCCTTTTTGTTAAAAAGTCAAAATCATTTGGATTCCCATTTCACTTGTTGTCTGTTGAACCATTTAATCCAAAATTCATCACAGTGGTTTGGAACTTGGTCATCTAGCATAAATTAACATCTTTTAGGCTTAATACATCATAATCAATGGGTATGTTTGATTCTAAGTTCACCAAAGTCAACTTTCTAGTGTTTATCAAAAAGTCAAAAGTCTCAGAAAAAAGTTTTTGAATTAACTTAGAAATTTCATGTAGGTCTTAATATTAGGAGTTTGGATTTGTGCTTTGGATATTTGTTATTTTGTTGCTTGTTTAGTTGATAGTATTTTTTATAATTTTTAGATTGCTTGTTAAACTGCTTATTGAGCCCTTGTCATTAAGCACTTTTTAGATAATCTGTCCTGTGCACAGCTTTCTAGCCATTTTCATAAGCTCATAACTTGTTCATTCTTTGGTTTAAGTTTGTGTAATTTGGTGTTTTGAGAAGCCCATCTGGCCTTCTTGCTTTGCATGCTCTTTATTTTCATTTTTAAGCTTATTATGACTGCTTATTTTGTCCAAAAAGTTCTTTTCAAAACTACCCCTACACTGACTCATCAGTGTAGGTGAGTACTTTTCACAAGCTCATAAAAAGCTTATCTTTTGGACTTAGCTTGTGAGAGTTGGTTCTTTGAGAAGCCAATCCACAAGTCTCTTAGGTTCAGTGCTTATTTTGCATTTTGTAGCTTATTTGATAAGGCTGCAATAAGCATTTTCTTTGTCCCATTTTCTGTGTTCATTTAGTAACAGGTGTGTTAACATCTTTTTCATAAGCTCCTCATAAGCTCTTCAGTGGACCCCACAGGGTGAACCTTGGCTTTTTGGGAAGCTTGCCAACCCAACTTGCTAGCTCAGTGCTTAAATTGGCTTCTCAAGCTTATTTTATAAGCTTAAGTGGCCTAATTGATTCACTGCAGGCCTGTTTGGTTCATTGAAGGTGTGAAAGTGCTTATTTGCTCACTTGAGCTTATTCAGTGCTTGTTCCTTGTAATTTTTACTCATTTCCAGTTCATTTAGCTTATTTTCATTTAATTCTTCCTTGGTTTCCTGTTCCTTAGCTTGTTTGAGCTTTTGAGCTTCATTTGAGCCAAAAGCTTAACTGCTTATCTCATAAGCTCTCAATTTCTTTGTTTTTCAGTTTCACAACTTTTGTTTTCATTAAAGTTGCTTCAATTCAGTAGTATAAGAGTTTCATAAAAAGAAAAACACAAAAACATCAATTTTTAGGAAAGTGATAGCTTCTATTTAAGAAGCTTGAGCTTATTAGCTTATTTTTCATCTTTTTCATTAAGCACTTGCTGTTTTTATATTTTTCTTAACTTTCTGTCATCTTGTAGTATTTATAGAAAAAATTCCAGATTTTTGTTTGCTTGTTTAGTATTTATTAAAAATCAAAAACAGTTTTAGTAATTATTAAATAGTAATTAATTAATATTAAATACATAAATAGTCTAATAAATATATTTTCAGTTCTAAAATTAGTTTTAGGTTATTTTAGATTTTTCTAAATTAATTTTTCATTTATTTAGGTTAATTTCTAATTTAATTATAATTTAGTGTAGTTTAGATAATTAATAAATAGTTTTTAATTAATAATAATTAATTTAATAGTCTAAAATTTAATTTTCTTTTTCCAATATTTTTCTTTTATCATTAGGATTGTAAAAATATGTTTTTCATCATCTAGGTGTTTATAGATTTCCATTTTCACTTTTATTTTCGTACGTAAACGTTTAATTAAAACGTAAACGTATACTTTTAGATTTGTAATCGTTTCTAGACTTCTAGTAATCGTTTGTAGTGTTTGTTTATCATTTTCATTCATCAATTTGAAGTTTAATTTCAATCAATCACTTTCACCAATCCTCGTTTCATAAACGCTTGATCTCAGAATCGTTTTCTACACCATTTCACGCTTCATCGGGACATAACGACCCGGGAAGAACTCCTATACTCTCCTTGGTGTATTGTGCCCTTTCTAGTTTGACTTTTGTTGACCAATACTTTGGTTGACTTTAGTTGTCCGTTTCAGGGCCAATCAGGCGTGCTTTAATTCCTTCGCCTAGGCTGCGATTTGCGCGCTCAACCAGGCCATTGGTTTGTGGGTGTTTAACCTACGCGAAGTGCTGTGTTCTCTGTTGTAAAAATCGGTCCAGGCGGCCGATTAATCCCCGCATAATCGCTGATCGCTCACGAAGCGCTTTGATTTATCATAATCGGCCTATTTAATCGCTTTGGTCAAAGATCGCTTAAAAATCGGTCAACACACCGATTAATCGGACAAAATCGGTCTAATCGGATTAATCGGGAAAAATCGCTTAAAATTCTGTTCACAAAATTGCTTAAAAATCAGTTAAAATCGCTTAAAAATCGGTCAACAAACCAATTAATCGGACAAATCAGTCAAAGATCGCTTAAAAATGGTCAACAAACCGAGTATTATCTATGTTTGACTTTAAACTTTGAAAAATTATGTATCATATTTATATTTGAACACTTGAAATATTTGAACTTTGATGCATTATGCTTATCTCATACATATAATTTAATATAATATAATATCTAAAGTTACAATTTTTGAATAAAAATTCCAATCCGATTAATCCCCGCCTAACCGATTAATCGCTAGGCCCTACCCGACCGCCTCACTAGCGCCTAGCGATTTTTACAACCTTGGCTGTGTTATATTCAGTTTTTCGCACCAGTCTTTGAACGGGTTATCGCGGAATTGTTTTCCGTTGTCCGAGATGATTTCCCCAGGTAATCCAAAGCGACATACAATATTGTCCCAAACAAATCGTTTCACTTGGTTACCTGTAATTGTCACCACTGCTTTTGCCTCAATCCACTTTGTGAAGTAATCAATAGCCACAAGAAGGAATTTCAGTCCCCCTGCTGCAACAGGGAAGGGGCCCGCAATGTCGATACCCCACTTATAGAATGGCCATGGCGAGGTAATAGGCGTTAGCTCTTGCTGTGGTTGGCGCGGGATGGGTCTGTGAACTTGGCAGTCGCTACACTTTCTTATCATATCCCGCGCGTCGCGATGCATAGTATGCCAATAGTATCCTGACCGCAAGGCTTGTGCTACAACGGACCGTGGTCCTGAATGCATACTGCATGAACCGGAGTGGATTTCTCTTAGTACATAATCCGCCTGGATAGGTCCAACGGACCGAAGCCATGGTTGTAAAAATGAGCGCCGATATAGGATAGCGTCTCGGAGTTCGAAACGCTGCGCTGTGCGCCATATCCGTCGAGCTTCCTTCTGCTCATGGGGCAATATGCCCTTGCTTATGAATTCAATAATGGGGGTTATCCACGTAGGATCCTGCTCCTCAATCACTGTAGATATCTCCATCTCCGAGATGGATTTGTTCTTTAGGATCTCCACCAACACTTGTTTTGACAGGTGTGCGAAGCTTGTAGATGCAATCTTGCTTAACGCGTCTGCTTTTTTGTTTTCCCCTCTAGGAACTTGTTTAATGGTAAACCTGTCAAACCCCTGGATTAAGGACTTGGTCTTGTCGAGGTATTGAATCATGTTATCCTCTTTAGCCACATATTCACCTGACACATGGTTGGCTACTAGTCGGGAATCCACATCTGCCTCTAGGTTGCGTACACCCATTCGAGTTGCAATGCGTAATCCAGCGATTATGGCTTCATATTCTGCCTCGTTTTTCGTGGCTGTGAATTCAAAACGCAGTGCATAGGTGAATTCCATTCCTTCTGGGTTGGTGAGGATAAGGCCTGCGCCCGACCCGTCCACGCATGAAGATCCATCTGTAAATAGGATCCATAGTTCTTGTATTTCTACCTTGCTGCTTGATGATGGAGCATCAGTATCTGGTTTCTCAATGATGAAATCTGCCAGTATCTGTCCCTTAATCGCAGTGCGTGATCTATAAGAGATGTTATGTTTACCTAGCAACACGCTCCATTTTTGTAATCTTCCCGATGCGTCGGGTTTGGAGATGAATTGCTTAATAGGCTGGTCCGTGATTACTGCTATCGGGTGTGCTTGAAAGTATCTGCGCAATCTTTTAGCTACGAATACTAAAGCCAGGACCAGCTTTTCCATTGCAGTATAATTAATCTCCGTCTTCTTGAGTGCTTTGCTTACAAAGTATACTGGTGTTTGTACGGAATTCCTATATGTTAATAGCACCGCGTTGACTGCTCCATGAGTTGCAGACAGGTACATGATCAACTCTTCCCTGGTCGGGGTGCAACTAGTGTGGGAAGCGCTGCTATATGCTGCTTAAGCTGTTGAAAAGCTTCTTCCGCTTCCACAGTCCAACGAAAGTCTCCCATTTTTGTACACTTCGTGAGTGTTTTAAAGAGAGGAAGTGATTTATCCGCTGATTTGGATAGGCATCTATTCAATCCGGCTAGTTTTCCATTCAGGGAATGGACTTCTTTCAATGTGCGTGGTGAAGGGAGTTGGATGACAGCCTTTGTTTTTTCTGGGCACGGCTTAATGCCATCAGGCTCTATCAAGTATCCGAGGAACATGCTTTCTGTAGCGCCAAAAGTGCATTTCTTGGGATTTAACTTCATGTTGATCCTTCCCAGCGTTCTGAACGTTTCTTCAATGTCGCACACCAACTCATCTTCAGTATGGCTTTTAATGACGAGGTCGTCAACATAGACCTCCAGGTTGCGCCCCACCTGCTTTGCAAATGCATTATCTACTAATCATTGGTAGGTGGTGCCCGCGTTCTTTAATCCAGAAGGCATCTTTGTATAACAATAGACCCTTTGGCTTGTGTGGAAAGCCGTTTTTTCCTCATCTTCTTTAGCCATTTGAATTTGGTGGTACGCTTTGTATGCGTCTAAAAAACATTTAAAGGGGTATCCGTAAAAAGATTCTACCTTCCAGTCTATCTCTGGTACAGGGGCGGCTCAACCTTCGCGGAGGCCTAAAGCGAAGCTTTAAAACGGGGCCTTTTTATAGAAGTTAATTGCCGAAAAATTGCTTATATGAAATTTACTTTTCTAGCTTTTTTTTATGCGAAATCTTTGATTATTTTTTTAAAATCAATATTGTATAATATATCATTTTCAATCGATAAGTGAGCCAATCCATTTAATCTTTCTTGTGACATTTTTGATCTTAAATAATTTTTTATTAACTTTAGTTTTGAAAAACTTCTTTCCGCCGAAGCAACTGTCACTGGAACGGTTAACATTATTATGTATGCAATATAAGCGTTAGGGAAAGAATTTAGATTTCTAATATAAGTAAGTATATCAATCGGTGTAGCATTTTTTAAATGTATAATTTCTCTCAAAACTCTTAGTTCCGAAAATAAATCTATACCGTCAATATCCGAACAATTGTTATGGTTTAAAGAACTTTCAAGGTTAAGACAACTATCTTTTAGCTTATTATCATCAAGTGACTTTAAATTTTCAATGCTAAATAAAAAATTAAAGATACCTTCGTATACTCTAAACTGCTCAAATCTACATTGAAGTGATGAAATAGCTTGATCAACAATATACAAGAAATAATCGGTTCTAAAAATCTCTTCGCCAGTTTTTACTGTTTCATTGTCAACACTATCATCATATTTTCTATTTCTACAAATAGTTCGCTTTTCTTCAAATTTTGGTTCTACATCCATTTCTTTAGCAATTTCTTTGGCGGAAATTAACGCATCTCTAAATCCAGTATCTCTATATTTTTTAAAGAATGAAACAAGACCTTCTAATTGTTTAATAGCATCATTAATACAAATATGTTTTGATTGTAAATTTTTACTAACGGAATTGATTGCAAATAACACATCATACCAAATAACCATTCCTAATAAAAATTCAAAATCGCCTAGTTCATGTTTAGCAAGAGTCTTTGAGTCACGCTTTGCTTTAGGGTCGGTGCAAACTTTATTCAATGCATATAAAGCATCTCGTATTTGTGGGGCTTGATATCTTATTGCTTTGACGCTTTCTATGCGACTTTCCCAACGTGTTTGTGATAACGGTTTGAGAGTTAAATTTGGATATGATCTTGTAGGATTTTCCATCTTTTAGGAGATGAAGAAAATAAAGTATATATACTTTGTACTACTCCAAAAAACTCAGAAGCTTTCGAACAAGAATTAGCCATGTCACATATTACTAAATTTAAACTATGACAACCACATGATGTATATAATGCTCTAGGATTAATATCTAAAAACCGTTTTTGTACCCCAAGATGTTTACCTTTCATATTAGACCCGTTATCATAGCCTTGTCCTCTTATGTCATCTAAATCAAGTCCATATTTTTAATTTCATCCACAATAGCATCGAAAAGGCCTTTACCACTTGTATCATCTACTTCTAAAAATCCTAAAAAGTATTCCATAACTTTTATAGTACTCGATGACGATATATCCAAGCATCTTATTATAATAGACATTTGTTCCGTGTGACTTATATCCGGAGTACAATCAAGTATTATTGAGAAATATATAGCATCTTTAATACTTTTAACAATTTCAGTTTTGATAGTACATCCAAGTAAACTTATTAGTTCATTTTGTATATTGTGTCCAAGGTAGTGATTGTGAATTTCATTATTTTTAATCCTTCTGATATGTTCTTGCATTACTGAATCGAATTCAGCCATCATTTCTACAAAGGTAAGATAATTTCCATTGTCTTCTTCGTAAAGTGTTTCTTTTTTTCCACGAAAAGATAGAGTTCTTTTACCAAGAGCTTTTATCAGTGCAATAAGTTGAATTAATACATTTCTCCAATGTTCTTTATCTTTGTTTATTCTTTCTTGAAGATCTTTATCAATTGTTTTATTGTTTTTAAGTCTTGTTTCTAAATCAAACCACACACTCATATTGGTAATATGTTCACTGCTTGTTTCATGCTTTTTTTAGCTTAGCAGCAATATTTCTCCAGTCATTACTACCCTCGTTAGCTAATTTACTTTTACATGTAGCGGTATTAAACAACTTACAACAAAAGCAGAAAACTCTATCAAGTTCTACCAAATACACCAGCCATCTCCTTTCGTGTTTTTCCCCATTCGCTAAGTGTTGAATATAATGTGTCAAGCTAAAGTGCCTTGATGATTCATCTTTTGGAAAATCCATATCACAAATTTTTATTGGACCATTTTCAACTAATAATTCTCTCAATTTATTATCAATAGATGTCCATTGACTTGGATCAAAAATATTTTTAGGATTTGAATTAGGTAACTCGTCAATTTGTTCTTCCTCAGCTTCTTGAGCATGACCTTTAGGATCAACATGATTTTCTTGATTATTTGGTACTTCTTCCATAATAACCTCATTATCTTTTGTGTTTGAAAAATTATTTTGATCATTAGAAGGTCGTTCACCAATATTTTCTGGATTGTCTTTTTTTGTGATTATTACATAATTATTCATGGACCCTGCTTGCTTTTTATTGGAAGCCTCACATTTTAACCTTTTTTGTAGTTTTGAGTAACCGGACGGATATTTTTGAGTTGAAATTGATACGTTTTTGATAAAAGATAAACTAAACAATTTGTTTTACACTGCAAGATGAAAAGTAAGAACAATAGAACCTGATTGAGTGAGTGTAGATGACCAAGTTTCACAATAGAACCTGATCACCTAAAAACATAAGCAAATAAATCTATATGAATATATTCATTACATGACTTTAATACTTTTATGATCATAACTATAAGTATAACATAAATACATAATAACAAGAAAAGTAAATAACTAAGATTATTAATTAAGATTTAAGAACCATATTACATATTTACCTTTTGTTACAATCAGTAGATGATCGGCAATTGAGAAAGAATGTGGAATTGAATTAAATGATTTTAATAGCAATAATGAGAGTAAATTCAAGATTACAAATCGGATTAATTGGTTATAGTCAAAACTTGAGGAGTTGATCTGCCAGAGGAGAAGAAACCGTAGAGGTAGAAACTATGATTGTGGTTGTGCCGTTATGGAATTCTAAAGGTCGATGTTAATATGATAATAACTTTCTAACCAGATTTTTATTGGGACTGTTAATTTATTTTTGCTTAATTTTTATACAAAAATGGGCCTATTGGGTTCAAATTTTTACAACTTGTAGACATAAATATTAGAAAGAAAGAGGCCCAAATCCTCGACTAATTATATTTATCGGCTATTTGAGGTTTTAGATAATTGAATATCTAAAGATGACGGTGTAAAAACATGTGAGTGACTATATATATATATATATAGTCACTCACATGTTTTTACACCGTCATCTTTAGATATTCAATTATCTAAAACCTCAAATAGCCGATAAATATAATTAGTCGAGGATTTGGGCCTCTTTCTTTCTAATATTTATGTCTACAAGTTGTAAAAATTTGAACCCAATAGGCCCATTTTTGTATAAAAATTAAGCAAAAATAAATTAACAGTCCCAATAAAAATCTGGTTAGAAAGTTATTATCATATTAACATCGACCTTTAGAATTCCATAACGGCACAACCACAATCATAGTTTCTACCTNTCGGGGGCCTTAAAAAATCGGGGCCCTAAAGCGGTTGCTTTACTTGCTTTACCCTTGAGCCACCCCTGCTCTGATAGTGGGTAGCAGTCCTGTGGACATGCTTTGTTGAGGTCCGTGAAGTCCACGCACATCCTCCAACTGCTATCACTCTTTTTGACCATCACTGGATTGGAGAGCCAGTCATGGTAATAAACTTCTCGCATGATCCCTGCGTCCACTAGTTTGCGTACTTCCTCGAGAATGGCTTTTGCGCGATCTAGAGCTTGACCGCGCTTTTTCTGCCGCACCGGGGGATATCCTTGTCGGATTTGCAACTTGTGTTCTGTAATCGATCATGGCACACCAGTCATGTGCTTTGGTTCCCATGTGAAAATGTCCAGATTCCTTTGCAAGAGTGCGCATACAGCTGCTCTGCCTTTATCAGATAGCGATCCCCCGATCGTTCTTTCTTGCTCCGGGTAATCTGGATGGATTGCGACCTTCAGGTTTGATACTTTAGCTGCGCGCTGTTCTGGAGTGTGTGCCGTCTCACTCGTGATTGTGTTACACTCTCTAGATGGTACTACGGTATTGTAGAGGGTGACGATGCCACCTTCCACTGGGAATTTAAGCATCCCATGTGCTGTGGATGGTACCGCGCGCATGGCTGATATCCCTGGTCTTCCAATGATGCCATTGTATGGCGATGGAGATTTGATTACCATAAAATTCATCCAGGCAGCCGTGGAGTGTTGCTTATCAACAACGACCACAAGTAATCGTATTTGCCCCATGGGCCATATCTTTTTTCCTGTGAAGCCAGTCAGCGACGTCGTGGCCGGAATCAACTGACTTCGTATCTCAGGTCGCAGCCTTTTGAAGCAATGCTCATACATGATGTCTGCGGATGCTCCTCCATCAACATACATGCGGTGAATATCATGACCCCCCGTATTTATCTCGATGGTGAGTGGTTCCACCACTGCGTTGTCCGCAGCCAGAGTGGGGAAAGAGATTTTGTTCCCATATGAAAACTTTTGGCTGGCCTTTTGCTTAGTCTTTCGCTGCCATGATTGTATCATGTAGATGGTGACAGCCTTGTCCTTAGGTGTCTCTTTCTTGCTCCCATTCTTCTGTTTGTCTTTTCCCTCCTTGATGTTCTTGACGAGGTGATCCAATTTGCCTTCTTTCACTAATTTGTCAATTAGTTGGCGCAACTAGACGCACTCGTTGGTGGTATGGCCCTTTTGTCCGTGGTACTCGCAGTACCCGTTCCCTATGCGCCGATCTTCTGGAGTGCGCATTGGTGGGGGTTTCAGAAAGTTCGCGCCTTCCGTGACAAATATTTCCCTTGGAGTCTTCGTTAGAGGAGTATATTTGTCGTTCCCTCGCCCGCCCCTTGACTGCGGTAGCTTTTATCACGGTTGCTACTCTGGTCATTGGATTGTCTCCTGGGTTGTTCTTGTGACCTATAGTTTGAGTAGTTTTTCTTGCTGTCTGCAGCGGCGGCTTCTCCTTCGATAAAGGACCTTGTGCGCTTTATGAGCTCGTCAAAGGTTTGGGGAACCTATCGTTTAATTTCTTGATAAGATCTGGATTATTGATCCCATTTATAAATCTTGAGATCTTTAGTACTTCGGGGCATGCTTTAACATGTATGCATTCATCCTTAAAGCGCTCCACGTAAGCGCTTGTGGATTCCCCTTGGCGCTGTTTTACCCTAGCCATTTCGACAGGGTTTTTGGTGCACTTCTTCCTCTGAGTGAAATTTAAGCGAAACGCCTTTCACAACTCTTCAAACCCGTCAATGCTCCTATGTGGCAGTTTACTGAACCAGTTTCGCGCATTCCCCACTAATGTAGAGTTGAACATGTGGCACCACACTGGCTGTGGCCAATTCTCGATAGTGGCAGCTGATTCAAAAATTTTTAGGTGATCGTCAGGATCACCCGTTCCATCATAAGTCTTAACATTAGCGGGCATGCGCCTTCTCTTATCCTCTGAAAAATCGCTGATGCGCCTAGTGAATGCATCAACCTTCTGGCGACGCCAAGGACGAGACATATCTTCGTCTTCCTCGTCGTGGTGCCTTTCTCTGGACTTCCAGTGTCCTGTTTCTTCGTCCTCGTTGTCTGAGGAGTCACTTGAAGATGAACTCGCTATTCTGCGACGCTTGCGTCGGCTGTCCTTAGAATCCGAGTTGGAAGGGCTTTCACTGGGAGAGCGTCGTCGTCCCAGTCTATCATAAACCCTGGGACGGTTAAGCCTAGCGTGGACATTAGTACGCCGTCCATCGCCTTCATGCTCCTCCCTGTACTGCGAGTCAGTCGCTTCGTCCGGTACGGCTCTCCTTCCAACCCTAGCAAACACTGGGGGTCGGCGACTATCGCGCCTTTCCCTTCATTCCGTGTCTTGGGGGGATGCTTCATTCTCCGGGTCGAAGTCGAGCCGGGCTTGCAGGCCCCGATTTGACCTTCTTCTTTCCCCTCCTCCGCATAAGGGCAGCCAAGGCTTCATAGTTCTGGAACATGAAGTCACTTGGCGCTAATTCAGGCCGTGACTCCTTCTAGCGCACGGATGTCTGTCTCAACATCAGGACCCCTTTGTCGAGGAGGCGCGTGTGGCGCCTCGATGGGGGTGATTTCTAGCGCGGGTAGGGGGTGAAAGGAGTGCGTAGTGCATCCTCTGCGCTAGTAGTTGTCGTATTGGCCTGCGTGGTTCTTGTGGGTGGTCCATGGTCGGGAGAACCAGGTTTTGGGCCTGTCTCTCGGTTTCTTTTTTCGCACTGGTTGTCCAGAGGCCTGGTTAAGGGGTCGATCACTGTCGATTTGTCATCCTTAGTAGAGTTCTTAGTGTAGGGTCCCACGGATGGCGCCACCTTGTTGATACAAAAGGTTGGGCGCTTCCTTATTTGGACTCTTGTTCTCGTATCAATTGAACCTTGATGTTGTGACCTGCCGCACTAAGGTGGTGTTTGTTTATTAAGAGGGGGTCTGAATCTGAATCTGAACCGCACATCTGAATCTGAATCTGATCGTAAATATCTGAATCTGAACGCATCCTGAACGAAAAAAAAAAACTATGTTTGAACGGGAATTCTTTTTTTTTTTTTTTTTTTTTTTTTTTTTGGTTATTTTGTGTCAACAAGAGGCATTCAGACGCGTTAAGACACCCCTCTCAAGTCTTGACCATTAAGATCTAAGAACGAAAAAAAACAAACGGTCTGAACGGCGTAAATGTCTGACCGATTCAGACACAGTGCCCATTCAGAGGCGTTAAGAGGTTGAAAAAAAACAAACGCAGCCTAAGAAAGCAAGAAAACACCGTTAGGCTTGTCGTGGGATTGTTTCCCACGATTATCCTCCGGCGTGAGAGTAAGTAATCGGTTTTAGGGTTTTTAGTGAAGAGTTAGGGTTAATAGATGATACCTCAATATGATACCTCAATGAGAGCCGTGATATTCTTTATATAGGCACGAAATCCATGTTGGTTTCGTGTTCCTTACTCTTCGGCGTATCTCGCCTTATATGGTATATTGATCTTTATCCATAAATAGAAGATCATTATCAAAACCATAAATAATATATTTGAGTTTGGGCTTTCGTGAGCCCAAATCATTATTATGATAGTCCACTCGTGATGGGCTTGAGCATTGGTAATGTCCATTGGTCGGGTTCGTGACCCGAGTGCGGACTATACGTCATCAGAACCCATCAATATTAGCTATGCTCTTGATTGTTTCCTTTAGTATGGTCTCCACTTTTCTTATTGCAGTTTCCTAAAACAAGGACAACAATTGCTTGATATCAGTATGCACTTTTTTAGAAACAACAAAAGGTGTTGATGAGAAAAGAGTTAAATTGATATAGCAAAAGGGGGTCTTGGTATAAACATATCCTAGGTATATCATATAAGTGCCCCAAGTGTGGATCCAGAAAAAGTTGAAGTTGTCACCTTACACTACCGTATATACAAAAAAATAAACGAAATCACAAGTATTCCTAGTAATGTCGCAAAAAGTAGCACCAGAAACATAGAATTTGTTGCCAATCTTGCAAAAGTAACAGAACACAAGATTTGTTACTTATTTAGTATTATTTTTTTCTTAATGCATTGTAACTCTATTTAAACAAACTTAATTTTATGATGAGCATGGCCCCATGTTTCTCCCTCACTCCAATCTAACGGCGTACAGGTGAGTTTGACATCAAAAGAAACTTGTTAAAAGGTGAGAGAGACTTGATGAAAGGAGTTGGCGGCGTAGCTGAATTCTTGATTGCCATTGTTCATGCGTAGGAAGTCTGCAACTTGCATCCTTACAAGTTCTTGTATTGCCATTGCAATTGCTATATGTACAAAGACGTAAACTACACCATCTTATCTTATATATATATAAAGATTGAGTCATCTTCATTTATTGTGGAGTATTAAAAATTAATGTAAAAAACAATCAATGTTTGAGTTAAGAAAAATAAAAAAGAAGTTGAAATTAAGAGGTTGAACTTATTGTGTCGCCATGTTAATTTGAGATAATTATAACCCTCTTTAGATGGTCTTTAATTTAATTTGCATCAATAGTAAAGATGAACATTTAAAATGGTTTTTTTCATTTATTTACATAAGTTAAGTTTAATAACGAGTAGATTAAGATTGAGTCCTCTTCATATATTGTGGAGTATTAAAAATTAATGTAAAAACAATCAGTTTTTTAGTTAAGAGAAATAAAAAAGAAGTTGAAAGAGGTTGAACTGTTTGTGTCACCACGTTTATTTGAGATAATTATAACCCTCTTTAGATGGTCTTTAATTTGCATTAATTGTAAAGATGAATATTTAAAACGGTTTTTTCATTTATCTACATAAGTTAAGTTTAATAACGAGGAGATTAAGATTGAGTCCTCTTCATTTATTGTGGAGTATTAAAAATTAATATAAAAAACAATCAGTTTTTGAGTTAAGAGAAATTAAAAATAATTTGAAAGAGGTTGAACTGTTTGTGTCACCACGTTTATTTGAGATAATTATAACCCTCCTTAGATGGTCTTTAATTTGCATCAATTGTAAAGATGAATATTTAAAATAGTTTTTCATTTATCTACATAAGTTAAGTTTAATAAAGAGGAGATTAAGATTGAGTCCTCTTCATCTATCGTGGAGTATTAAAATTAATGTAGAAAATAATCAATATTTGAGTTAAGAGAAATAAAAAAGAAGTTGAAAGAGGTTGAACTGTTTGTGTCGCCACGTAAATTTGAGATAACTATAAATCTCCTTAGATGGTCTTTAATTTGCATCAATAGTAAAGATGAACATTTAAAATGGTTTTTTTCATTTATTTACACAAGTTAAGTTTAATAACAAGGAGATTAAGATTGAGTCCTCTTCATTTATTGTGGAGTATTAAAAATTAATGTAAAAAACAATCAGTTTTTGAGTTAAGAGAAATAAAAAAGAAGTTGAAAGAGGTTGAACTTTTGTGTCACCACGTTTATTTGAGATAAATATAACCCTCCTCAGATGGTCTTTAATTTGCATCAATTGTAAAGATGAATATTTAAAACGGTTTTTTCATTTATCTACATAAGTTAAGTTTAATAAAGAGGAGATGCGTTTCTTTTTTTCTTTGGATTAAGAGGCTTATAAAGGGTAGTGGGTCCCCCTTCTATTACAACCACTTAATGGGGAAGAGTGGTATTTTTACACTCACATAGACTAAGGGGGTGTTTCTTTTTCTCCTTAGCTAATGGATCATGTGGGGTCCACCTCTATTAGAGCCTCTTAATGGGGAGAGGTTAACAATTTTAGCCTTGTGGATATAGAGGAACTAAGAGAAATATGTGGGTCCTACTTAAAAAATAAATACCATTAAATGTTTAGTGGACCCAATCTCTTAGCTAAAAGAAAAAAGAAACACACCCTAAGATGATGCAAGGGAATTGGTGGGGCCAAATAAAAAAGGAAATAATATTATATAGCCCTAATATTGATTAAGAGGTTCTAACAAAAAAAGAAACACCCCCTAAGATTGAGTCCTCTTCACCTATCGTGGATTGAAAGATAAACCTATCCTTATGTGTATTAAAAAGTTCACTTGGAAAATGAATTTCAAACTAAACATGTAGAGATTAAAAGCAAATTAAAAAGCTAAATAAATGGAGGTTAATGCTTCCCACACCCCCGAGGGAAAGTATATGGCACGTACTCATGTAGACTAGTACTTTCGGCCTAACAGCCCTCAACCTACTACAGTGCATAATTACTTCAAAATTTCAGGTTGGGTTGTCCTCTCAAGTCTCAACATCCATGTTACATCAAAATCCATCAGGTTGTTAATAGTTTCATGTCACACCATGACGTACCCTATGCCATTTTCTCATATAAATAGAAGCTAAATTTAAGATATATTGAGAAGCAAACATATTAGGATAGATTTTAGTAAATAAAACACTTCTCTGTATTTTCCTTTACACCCAAAGAGACTTTGAGGTGACTGTTTCCTGGATATTCAAGTTATTCTTCATAGTTAATATTTCTAGAATTTTAAATCAAGAGAATGCTATGATTCTTTTATCTTATATAATGTATTTAAAATAGTTAAGACACAAATTTTCATGAATATAATATGAACACTACAGAAACACAGTGTTTCAAACACCAAAGGCCAAAGCTATGAAATACAGTAAAAGATTTCTAGGAGTTGGAAATTGATGTTAAAGATTTCTAATGTATTTCAATAACTTTGTCTATTTCATGAAATAAAAAACATGAAAACTTCTTTAATCTGTAATATATAATTAATGAATAATTCATATTGCACGTAACTTTGAAATTATGATGATTCGCTACAGCTGTTAAGAATTTGTTTCTTAAGTGCGCGCATAGGGCCACCCAAATCCAGGGGATGACCCTGAGCATAGCCACATGTAATACTGACCAATTATGAGTTTAGATCTTATCTTGCACAAGGACAAGGCAAACTATTGTTCCTGCTAGCAGTTTAGCTAGCGTTACGTTCCATTAATGTAACAATTTGAAATCTGCCATAAATAAATTAGAGATTCCTTCCTGCTCGTTGATTAAGCTCATTAAGTTGATGAGCCCAACCACGTAATCCTTTGTGCTCGGAGTACCATTTTGCTTAACTACTGTTACACTTTGACCAGTTGATACCACTCTGTGGCATTATTAAAGTATGGTATTATTGTTCATAAATTCTAATAAAGTGGAACCAGTTGGGACTGTTTGGGTAGAAAAAAAGGGTGACACTTGAATTGTATGTTTGGTAAAATGCCTCAGACTATGCTAGTAACCTAGACAGCTAGACACCTAATCGTAAGTCTTAATTAACATAGTGTGACACATTTGAAAAACAACAGTAAATAACGTCAATGTCTGATAGGTCAATTGAAGATCTTCGACACTTTTTGCCGAATTTGTTGGATTATTAATTTGGAAACTTTGTAGCATTGCTCGTTTGACTTTAACAAATTTGCAGTTATTGCAGAGTTTTATTGTTGATTTATATAAAATGTGATGTAGCTTAAGACGTTCTATTTAGCAACTGCAATGGCAAGTCAAGAACCCGCAGCGATGCAACTTGCAGACATGCGCATGAACACGTACTATTGTCCTAGTTGGGACTTCAACCCAAAATTAGTTGATGGGAGTTTGAACATGGGGGCGATGTTTCTAAAGTAAATTTGTTTAAAACAATGACAATGTGTTTGGAAGAAAACAATATAAAATTAGTAACAGATTGTGTGATTCTGCAGCTACTTTTGCAAGATTAGCAACATACATTATGTTTTCATTGCTCTTAATGCGCCACATTACCAGCAAGTTCTGTGATTGCGTTATTGTTTTTGTTTATATGACGTAAGATGCCCCTCTTAAACTTTTTTTATTGATCCACCACTGAGGGTACTATAAAACACCTAGGATACAGTTAGACCAAAGACATGTTGGTCACTTTAATTTATATCTAAGAATTTTATTATATATTTTAGTGTGAAAAAAAAAAAAAAAAAAAAAAAAAAAAAAAAAAAAAAAAAAAAAAAAAAAAAAAAAAAAACTCAATAATTGTTGTCCTTGTTTCAGGAAATTGCGATAAGAAAATTGGAGGCGGTACTAAAGAAAACGATCAAGAGCGTAGCTAATCTTCATGGTTTCCTGCAGTGTTACAATATTGCTGATTTAAGATGTTCTTGGGGATCAAACACACTATTAGCAATTTCTAATATTATCCATGAAATGCATGAGGTGAGTAAAGAAAAGAATTTGAAACCGCCACAGTTACAAGTATGCTTAAACAACCTTTTTGGAAATGACTTCAACTCTGTTTTCAAGTCACTTCCACCAATGTTCTATGCTAATTATAACAAGGAGGGAGAGAACATCGAGTGTTATGTTTAACTGTGCCTGGTTCTTTTCATGGGAGGCTCTTTCCGGACCTTAGTATGCACTTTTTTCATTCCTCAAGCAGCCTACCCTATACACACATACATATATAAGTATCTCATATTATAATGTTTGGAAAATAAGATTTCAAATCAACCTGAAAACCTTGACCCTCAACCCATTTACGGAATAACAGTCTTGGTTCAAATTTTGGCCTAGCGGTACCAAGAGGTTGTGGGTACAAGTTTTTCTTCTAACATGTGAGATATCAGGTTGTATCTAGTGTATGAATAATTTGCCTCTATAAAAGAGATTTATGATCTTATAATCCCGGAGATCCAGATCAAATAAATTTTCTTCCTTTAAAAAAAAATTAACTAAAATTTTCTTACTTTAGGCAAAATATCAAGTTTGCATTAAGTAACCTATTGGTTATATTATCAGGTACCAAAAGGCATCGAGAACAATAAGCTTAATATCTACATCTCGAAAACAAGCCCTCCAAATGTGTTTGAACACTATAGGATGCAATTTCAAAAAGATTTTACAGCCATTTTAGAATCACGCTCTATGGAAATAGTACACGGAGGTCGTATGGTTCTTACTTTTGTAGGTTGAGGTAATGTTTATCCATGTAGCAATAGAAGTGGCCATGTCATAGAGCTACTAGGTAAATCACTTGTTGATGGCTTGATGCGGTCAATGAAGTATACTGGTCTTTCATGTGTTTCAAGTGATGCTAAGTTTATGATACGATTACTCATTTAATAACCTTATGTAGGGGTTCGTTCGAGAATCAGATCTTAACTCATTTAATATGCCGCTTTATCACCCGCAGCCACTTTGCGATGGTAAATTTATCATCGCCGATTTAGCGGCGTGCCGGCGTCTACCCAAAGACATTCACATATGCCTTTCAGATGATGAGATAAACTAGCTTTTATACTATGGACTAGACTAAATTAAAACATGCTACGCCGAATATCTATATTTACTGAATATAACTACAAGAGGACATTAATCAAGTTATATCGTCTCATGGTCGTCTTATGCAATTGCCATAGTTGCATCCTAGTAATGCCAACTGTATAACATCTCCCTACTAATGATGGTCCATAGACATCATTTTCTTCCATGTAATTTTTTCATTTTTTGATTCAGAGGGTACAAGTTCTTAAAAAACAGAAATGGAACAATATCCAACAAAAAATAGACCAAGTTTGATGCAATAACAGTTTTCTAATGCACCTTTACAAAGAATAAATGCAACTTTCAGAAATATTCCATGTGTACACCAATCGAGCTTAAAAAGCCATTATTGGTCCCATGAAATCCTAGAACTTTGCCAAGAGATGTTGTTGAGATAAAGGGCTGATACCCAACGCCTGCTTCTTGTCCATATGGACCATATATCTTCTTGTTGGTGTAAAAAGTGATAGACGTTACAGCCTCCAGTCCATTATACCCCTCAACAGGTCCGTAGAACCCGGAAATCCCAGTTAGATACTCCTTTGCACTATCCAAAGTAACCTGGCAATGCCATTGTTTAGTTATTTGATAAGGTAGCAAAATTAAGTGGGCAGGCTTAATGTTAGGTGACGGGTCAAAAGGTTTCAAGGGAGAATCGGTTATGTTTTGGTACAGGTTAAAACGGGTTCATTTGACTCTAAATACTTAACCATGTTGTGTTACACATTTGACCCATTACAATTAATTAACACATAACCTAAATTGCCACCTCTAGCAGTCTACACGAAACATGGGATTAACGAATTGCAAATAGTTACTGTGTACCTTGTTACATACCAGTTCAGTTTTATCTCCTTTGGTTCCTCCATGCATGTGCGACCAAATGGTTTTACCATCAGATTTGACATATTCAAACTCAATGGCATTGATCACGTTCAATGACACTCCTATGTGAACATGTACTTGCTTGACTGCAGAATAAACTCCATCGTCCCAAGGTTTACCTCCAGAAGCCCCCCAAGGTCCTGCATCCCTCGGCAGTGCCATTTTGGACATGCCGGAACATAACTATGGCAAGTAAATCAATTAGATATATAACACACGCATACGAAATTAAACTTCAGAACAACATGTGTAATCAGTATATATATGAAAGTAAAGCCGCTTAATTAATTACAGAAGTAACAGAACACTCCTGCAGACTATGAATATGTTTTAAGCAAGTGTACACGGTAGCTATTGAAATACAAGCAAAATGACAATATATAGTATTGATTTTTTTACCAATGCTTTTTATGGTGATTCACCACTTTGCAGATAGGTAGTTTGTCTTGGATGAAAATAATTCATTTATTTGTGACCACATAATGACATAAGTACGTTCTGGTTAGTGGCCTGTTTTAGTTAGTTATTTTGATTCTCAGTTACATGGGACTAGGCTCTTCCTTTTTGTTCCTGTGTCTACTAGTATCCTTTCAAGAAAAAAAAAAGAAAAAAATTGAACATTCCATAAGGGAACTGTTAAATCTTTGTTTAAATATGGTAAGAGCAAAGCTTTTGTATGTGGAAAAATATATTTCTGCAACCAAAGAAGCAGAAAAAATATTTTAAACAGATAAATATAATTTCATTATTCTAATGAAAATAATTCATGCACATTCACACTCATCAATATATAGCTCTAAAGACAAGCATAAAAATGCAATCTTGTGAAATATTAACAAGCAAAGTAAAATGGAAAAGTTTTAGCAGTTTACCACTAAATCTTTATATATTTACTACTTTTGAAAGTCTATGCACTACAAAAAGACTTTTTAAGGACTAGGAGATGTACCTCAAGCACGGAATTGCTTTGACATGTAGAACTTTGAGCTAATGCGAGTGATTCCGGTTTAACATAAACCCCAATAGCCTCAAGGTATATATTATCATGTCCATGAAACCCCACAATTACACCACCTTTGCCATCATATGAGAAACGAGTGCCCCAATCAGTGCCATAAGGACCATAGCGCTTCTTATTTGTGACAATGCATAATGACTTCACTACATTATATCCATCATAATTGCCAGTCGTTCCACTTACTTCCACTATATATTCTTTGGGAAATTCAATATTAATCTACAGAAGTAAATATATATATTATTCATATAAGAACTAAAACAAGTTTGCTGACATAAACAATTCATATAATATCAGTTACCGTGTCGGTTTTGTTGCCACCCTTGCCACCAAAAAAGGAGTATTGGGTTTCACCTGTGTTGCAATAGCTTTGAAACTTGATTGAATCAATTACTCCTCCATGTGCTATGATTATTTTTTCAATAAAGCCTTCTGGCATATATATCCAACTTTTCCCTTGTGTACCCCATGGACCATGACTTATGCATCCTTCAAAACCGGTTGTAGCTCCCTAAAAACCATACAAAAGCATAGAAACAAACTTTGGGCTTAAATTAAGAACACAAACAAAAAAGAGATAGCACTAGAATTATTGAACCCTTACCATTAAGGTATTGAAAACTTTATTTAGATTATTAGCAAGTCTTGAACACTACCCACTTCCTGTAACAAACAGCCATAAGAATTGTTTACATTCCAAATCACTTCATATGCAATTATGATAATGTTGCTAGTAACAAATGCAGTACATTACTGCTAATGATAATTTCTGTAACGATAAATTAAGCACAAAAAACCTAGCAACTCTAAGCAATTAACCACAAAGGTATGTAGTTATCAATCTTTCCCCTATCCACGGTCATAAAAAATGTATAAATATCCGAGTTTAAAAGTGAAAATAATATATTGCTTCAACCCATTGTTTTCAAAACCGGAACTGACCAACCAGTCAGTAACAGGAGTAAACCGGTTCTTAAAAGCAAAAAGGCTTTTTGGTCTTTTTTTTAGTGAGTGTCGTCTCCCAGTTCTAATTTTCATCCGCAATTTGATATTTATGCAAAAGAAAATTTCAATTTTACTGATCATAATTAATTTCCTACATATTTCATAGAAATGTACGTCTTTTTGCATCTTTAAATGGTCTGTAACTTTTAGAATAACAACGTCCTCCGGTTCTTATAACCGGTCCGACCGGCTGAACCATAGACTCGGTAAGACGGCCGGTTCAATACCCGTTCAGTTTTCAAAACATTGCTAAACCTTCTCAATTAGCCTTCACTTTCTAGAAATCTGAAAAATGTGTCCAACATTCAGTGGCATAACCTAAGTCGGGATGATCTTATCGAACTTTTTCAGGTTTTAGACCATCTCCAATACATGCACCGAAACAAAAAATGATGTAAAAAGCATTGCAAACCATATGGCCGTATCCAACTCAGAACCTTAATGGTTTACACTAACATCAATTTACAACAAATTTAGGTGGAACTAACAATCTTCAACTAACAATTTACAAAAAATCTTCAACAAACCAGAAATACAACAAAATTAATACTGTACTTATAGTTTTTGGCGGATAATTAATATTTCAAACTTTAAAATAAGAGCCAAAGAAAAGTAACTAAAAACCTCAAATTTGCCAAAGTGGAGAATCAAAAGAAATAAAAGTCAAATAAAAAATAATAATAATTAAAAAAAAAAAAAAAAAAAAAAAAAAAAAAAAAAAACTGTATATAAGATTATACAGTAATTTTAATTGGTCAACATCAGTGCATTTTTACAAAAAGTCTTTGTCCTAATGGTATATACCAAAAGTTTGTGGTTCAAGCAGCCTTTGAGTGTGTGAAAAACAATTTTTGATTGAAAAATATTGGGTCCTTAAATTACTTTCTTGGCAATTTTCTTTACCATATAACGATTTAGTAGGAAAAAAAATGTATAAATCGGTATAACCTAGTGTAATCTAAGTATATACATTAGGGATGATACAAATTATGCTCTAATTAAAACGGATAAGCATTATATGCATGCATCATATGCTCGTGAAACTTAACAAATCGATGGTATAATGTAAGACAATAGACTTCAAACATACACTATTATAAGTTAACAACAAGCTAAACGGAAATAACAACATCATCAGAAATCAACAGATCGATGCATGACAAAATTAAGTTGAATTCTTACCTGATGAAGAAATGATCTCGGAGAAGAACATGCAAATGCAGAAAATGCTTTTTGAGGTAAATATAGCCAAAAGAATAAATAATGCTAGCTAGTTGTGGTAGCAAAGGCGACTGTTTGCATGCCGGGCCTCGGAAACGAGCGGACTCTACACAATAACCAACCAAAATGACATTTGCTTTCCACAAGAACGTCAAATGATGGTTGGGTCGAATTTTTAATCAAGACATTTAATTATTTGTCGCACTTAAAAGGCATCGAGCTTTTTTTAAGTTAAAAGTTTTGATTAGGGTGTAAACGTGTCAGAGCTATTGAGTAATTCGAGCTTGAAGTAGACTCGAGCTCTTTCAAAACCGAGCTTTATCGAGCTTAGAGCTCGAGCCCGAGCCCAGAACATAAGCTTGACTTGTTAAATAAGTTGAACTCGAGCTTATATAAGCTCAACTCGAGTTATTATCAAGCTTTTAAGTAATATATATGTTTTCTACTTTTCTTTATGTATATGTATATTTAAGGGGTTAAATACACTAAGGGTTATTTTATTTTATTTTATTTTGCTAAATTAAGTGACTTATAAATACAAGTGAGCCCATATTTGTTATTAGACTATGCTCACCAATAATATATCATAACTCAATCTTTTATTAAAATATTACAGTATTTTCTTTTTTCTCCACATACACAACTAATACATACAATCAATTTATATTTTATTACCATTTATCATAATCTAACCTAACATATAATATTATTTCTTTTATATTTAATTTAATTATTAAATATTTTTATATAAAACTATATATTTAATAAAGTATCTACTTTATAAGTATATTTTTGAAAAAGTAACAATTTGAATAATAAAAAAAATAATTTGTTCACTTTTTAGTTTACGTCTTTTATTTAAAAAAATGAAATTTCAAAAACATGAAGAAATTATAAATTTTAGAGATACAAATGACATAATTAATTATCATTACCAAATTTTTATCATATATGCTCAATCAAGTCATTTTTTTTAGTAATGAATGAGCTTCTCTGATGCGCAGTTGTTCTCTGTTCTCATATAACAACATCATTACCATTTGTATGCATGTCGTTGAAAAATTCGGATGGATCAAAATTTCGGTAAGCTTCTCGTTCATCTTCAACTATCATGTTGTGCATAATAAGGCAAGCAATCATAATTTGTCCCGTTTGTTCGTAGTCCCAAATAAGACATGGACGTCGAAGGAATGCGAAACGAGCTTGTAGAACTCCAAATGCCCATTCCACATCTTTTCGAACGAACTCTTGATGTTGAGCAAAAAACCTATGCTTTCTAAAAGTTATAGATTTCACAAATGTAGCACATGTAGGATATATGCCATCAGTAAGGTAATATGCCATATTTTTTTGATTACCATTTACAACATAACTCACTTTTGGTGCTCGAGCTTCTAACACATCATTAAAAACAAGATATCGATGGAGAATATTAATGTCATTACACGAACCTGGTGTTCCAAAGAAAGCATGCCATATCCATAAGTCATATGATGCAACAGCTTCCAGAATGGTGGTTGGCTTTTCATTTCTTACTACGTATTGTCCAACCCATCTTGTAAGACAATTTTCCACTACCAATGCATGCAGTCAATGATACCTACCGTACCTGGGAACCTACGTTGTTCCCCGACATAGAGTAGTCTCGCTAAATCATCTTCATTTGGCCTTCGAAGGTACTCATCATCGAAGCAAGACTTTGATAAATTATCTTTCTTTTTATAGAAGGAAAAAAAATATCTTGTAATCAAAGTGATCGAATCAAATTCGATCTCATCCAACTTGCTATTGATGCGGCGTATAGTGTAGTATAGTGTAGTGATCGAACTTGCTATTAGACTTTGATAAATTATCTTTCTTTTTATAGAAGGAAAAAAATATCTTGTAATCAAAGTGATCGAATTAGACGTTGCCACGTGTCATGATAAGATTTTCTTTTGATTATTCATAAGATTATCTGTAATCTCTGTGATCGCCTAAAACGTTGCCACGTGTCATGAGAAGATTTTATTTTGATTATTGATAAGATTATCTGCGATCTCTAAGATAGACTAAACATTACCACGTGTCATGATAAGATTTTATTTTGATTATTGATGCGGCGGTTGTAAGACCTCACAAGAAGTTTTACAATCCTCATGGGCAGTGTATCTAACCGTTGTAGTGTAGTATAGGTAAGACACGAGTAGTGATCGTTCTCTAGGGGAATAGTGTTGTGAAGGCTGAAGTGTATGTCAAGATAGGTCTAAAAGTGAGAGATGATTCTTTTTATGTTTTTTATATTTTATGAAAGCAAGTGAAATCTCGAGGTTTGGAAGAGTGGGCTTTTTAGCTACTAATTAACTAAAACAAAACTAATAATTAAACGGGTTATTGTACAAAGATGTTACTAAAGTTTGCCTGAATTTTGTCCTAAGGTAATATAGTTTCGAAGTTATCATCCAGGGTGCTCAACTTAATATAACCGGTTAAATTTGTTACTGTGTTTTGGGTAACCTAGAGTTACCGATGAAAATCCTACGTGGCATTGATGTATTATGGGTTAAATAGACAAATAAGTTACTAAAGTTTGCGAAAATGTTCACATAAGTTACTAAAGTTTGGGGCAATGTTCACTTAAGTTACTATAGTTAAAACGGATAATGGGTTTGTATTCCTATTCATTAATGTCTAATTATGGATTATATTCCTTATAGACGAAGATCTTCACGCCATCAATCTGGGGGGATAGTGGGTTTGTTGTGATAAGAGACGCGCGCACTATCTTTTAGTTCCCTGTAGAAACGGATAAAAACAGATAAAACGGAAAAAAACATATGAAAACGTACAATATGTTAAAAAAACACATAAAAACGTAGAAAAACGCACAAAAAAGTATAAAATGGAAAAAAAAAATTGAGAGGCTTGTAGGGTTTAGAGATAAACCCTTTGGGATTGATCAACGGGTGCTAGGGAGCCAGGTGTTGATCATCCGAGAGCAGACAAGGAGGAAAGGTGTCATGCGTCCTTTGTGCATGTACTATGCTACCTGAGAAGAGTTGTTAGGCCTAGTTTGGCATGGGCTTATGCTTTTCTGCAACAAAAGGGACCAAACGTACAAAAGGGACTAAAAAAACACGTGGACTTGAGTAACTTAGATGAAATTTTTCTCAAACTTTAGTAACTTCTTTGAGGTGGAATATGTTTCAGGTTGAGATACCGGCTATCAACCGGTTGCCCACCTTAGGAGTAACCCTAGTGTAGCATCTTTAAAACTTTAGTAACCCAGTTGATAAACCCGTGAACTTGAGTAACCTGAATGACAACTTTGAAACTATATTACCTTAGGACAAAATTCAGGCAAACTTTAGTAACATCTTTGTACAAAAAACATCATCATATAAACTTTAATTGAAGGGGTATGGCAGCCCAAGCAGTGCTCAGCTAGACACAGAGGTTATCAATGCACTAATATAAGTCACCAAAGACATCATCATATAAACTTTAATTGATGGTAAAGCAATTTTAAGAGGTGTGTATGATTTTCCGTAGTCACATACACATGCCCATCTATCCTGATGAATTAAAGCGTACTATTATAATAAAACAAAACTACTTAATGAATTGAATACATGCAGGACCTTCTTACAGCTCTACTATCTTCGTTTGGGGTGTGCTTGTGTTGCTTCTTCGACTGAACTCAGCTCCTTAGGGTTATGTTGCACATAAAATTCGTCTAGGTCTTGGGGTATTTATAGTTTCTGTCTTAGGGTTCGATGCGACGCATGTAATGGGTAGATGCGGCGCATTGACTTAACTTCGCGTGGGGTCCAAGATTAATATATTCTGGAATATTCGTACACCGTTTTCAGATGCGGCATAACTTGAATCTTTATGTGGCGCATGTCCTTCTGTATCTTGGATTGTATCTGGTGAAGTCTTGATAGTGATACGCCGTATGTCAGAAGTGTAATGTGGCATATCTGGAGTAGAATGAGCTTGATCTTCTTCTCTGACCAAAGTTTCATATGCGACGCATGATAGAATTACATGCGGCGCATTCTTCAAAGTCAGGCAATGGTCTTCGAATTCATCTAAGTATGATATTGCAGCGTATCTGTTGAGAGAGATACGGCACATCTTATGGATTTCAGTAGGCTTTTGACATCTTGCTCGTTTTGCTCCATAATTAGTCCAAAATCGCCAAGTTTCACTTATTACCTGTTTTTACCTGAGAATCACTAAAGTAAACATTAAAGTACCAATTCTCATATATAATAAAGTAAAACAAGTCAAATAAGTAGGATAAATGATGATAATAATGTGTACTTATTTGAGTTCATCAATGGACAAGCTAGTACTTATAAGAGTTAAGCAGGTTTTCTTATTCTAACGCGAGGCAATCATTTAAACAAGAGACGACAAATCAATAATCAATAACTAGGTTTCACTAGATCTAAGCAAAAACTAATAAATCTAGCCTAGCATGTTAAAGTGAAGAAAAGAAAAGCGTACAATCAAACAACACATAGACATATTAAAGCGGTAAAAAGGGTTTTGAGGCTTAAGGGTTAAACCTAGCTTCGTTCAAACATCTCCTGCATAAACTTAGTAGATCGCTAGCGCGAGTCTTCGACGCTTCAACTAACGGATGATCACTAGTGCACTTCTTGGATCGCTGGCGCGTTATTTGCATAACGGATGGTCACCAAGTCACACACTAGATCGCTAGCGCGTTAATCAATTAATTTAATACTCGGATGGTCGCTACCTTATCCATACATTTAACATTCTTACTTAGCCATCATCATATCCGGATGCTCGAAAGCTAACAACGAATATAACAATACGGTTGGGTAGGGATAACATATAGGATATAAATTGGTGAAAAATAAAAAATAAACAAACAAATAAATTAAAATCCTAAGTGTGGTTAATTACTTTCCCAACCAACCCATGAATAAGACTCACATCATTGAATAACTCACGCTTTTGACTTATGTAACTCACGCTTTAGGTAGACACGAATTATACTCAAAAAAATCTTAAACAAAGAATAATACTTAGTTGGCGTTCCCGTAACGGCCAACTCCCATTCCTCCATAAATATAATTCAATAACAAATAGTGGTGATATCTCCCACTTAATACAAACTTTACATAGGTTGGTTAAACAAACTTCCAACTTCTTCTCTTTCTTTTTTTTTTTTCTATTTTTTTGATTTTTTTAATGTGTAAAATTTCACAATTTTGCTATCACGATTTTTCCGGATAATTTTTCCATACTTTTCATAACTTTCAGAAATAACTGTAATAGTGAAAGTAGTAAACACACGAAAAANCGCTTTAGGTAGACACGAATTATACTCAAAAAAATCTTAAACAAAGAATAATACTTAGTTGGCGTTCCCGTAACGGCCAACTCCCATTCCTCCATAAATATAATTCAATAACAAATAGTGGTGATATCTCCCACTTAATACAAACTTTACATAGGTTGGTTAAACAAACTTCCAACTTCTTCTCTTTCTTTTTTTTTTTTCTATTTTTTTGATTTTTTTAATGTGTAAAATTTCACAATTTTGCTATCACGATTTTTCCGGATAATTTTTCCATACTTTTCATAACTTTCAGAAATAACTGTAATAGTGAAAGTAGTAAACACACGAAAAATAAACTAAAAAATATATAATATATACTTTCACTCCAATTGCATTGTGCAATTCCCGACCTAACCAAAGATAATGAATTACGCACGCGAACACAGGTAATGTAAGGAAACACACTTGGCCTAAAGTAACTAACCACGGATTTTAATCTACAGGGTAGGCTAAGGTGTAAGGGTGTAACGAAACATTTTTAACAAAGGTGTAAGAAACGAAAGGAATGGCTCTGAGGGATTTTCTAGGGGTATCTTACTCTAAAAGTGAGAGTAAACAAAAGGGTTTATACGGGGGTTAACTAACCAATGTAGTTATTAATATCACATAACATATAAAGGCTATTTGGGTGTAATCCTAGAAATTTACCAAGTTAGACAAGTCACTCCAATTATATCGATAATACTCATTATGGTGGTCTCGAATAGTATACAAGCCAAGTTCTAAAGTTTACAAGTCACCGGCACATTAAAGTTTTGCTTTTTGGAAGAAATAAGGTTATGTGTGCGGTTATGTAATTTAGACTTAAACAAAAACATGCTATTTTTTTTTTAATTTTGATATATTAAGCGCATTTTAAGCATATTTTGAAAAGTTTAGGACAAGTAAGCGTTCTAATTCTCCTTCCCCCCACTTAAGTTAAACAACATCCTCGTTGTTTGTGTAAAAGGTTAAAAACTGGAAAATAAATGAATTAGAACGGAAAAAATCCCCTGATATTTGCTCGGAATGATCCTCCATTGTGTTTATGAGCAAAAATCAACTTTCTTGTGGATGAGAACGTTTAAGCTTCATGAATGATGTTTCCACAGAAAGTGTAGGAATCTATAATACCACCTAGGCTTTAACACACCTGAGTTAAGAAGGTTCAAACTTGCATAATACATTAGTAGTTAGTGAAAATAAAACCTAAAAATAAAAAATTGAAAATCATCAGGTCAGTCGATACGACGCATCCTATGGAAGAGGATGCGCCGTATCGAGCCCGGAATTAATAGGAATCAGAATAAAAGATGCGTCGTATCCTTAACCAGGGATGCGCCGTATTAAATAAACTGACAGAATGTTTTAAAGTATTAAAATAAAAATGCAGAAAAATAAAAAGATATGACCAGTGAGATGATACGCCGCATTCCATGATGGAGATGCGCCACATTTTCTGCAGGTCTGACAGACTCGACTCAAACAAAAAAATAAGACAAAAATTCCGGGTTGTCTCCCGGTCAGCACTTGTCTTTATTCCAGAGTCTTCAAGTTAGACTCATGTTCAGCTCCTATTCAAATATCTCGGGTTCGAACTCCACCACCTCATTCTCCGTGTCTTCAATTTGATTATCAAAGTATTTTATATCTCGTTGTCCGTTCACCTTGAATAGATAACCATTTTTATCACATATTTCAATAGTCCCATATGGATACACCTTTTTAACAATAAACGGACCCGTCCACCTTGATTTGAGTTTTCCCGGATACATCTTTAGTTGAGATTTGAATAGCAATACTTTTCTCCAATAGTGAACGCCTTATCCCCACGTAGCCTTGAGTCATGCCATCTCTTAGTTCTTTCTTTGTAGATCTTATTGTTTTTGTAGGCTTCATCCCTTAGTTCGTAGAGTTCATTGAGTTGCATGAAACGGTTCTTGGGGGCAGTTTCCATATCCATGTTACATTGTTTCAGAGCCCAATATGCCCCACGTTCAATTTCGACCGGTAGGTGACATGCTTTTCCGTATACAAGGCGGAATGGGGTACATCCCGTTGGTGTCTTGTAAGTCGTACGGAATTCCCATAGGGCATCATTCAACTTTTCTGATCACCCTTTTGGATTGAGTCCAGTTGTCTTTTCCAGAATGCGTTTGATAACCCGATTGGTAACCTCAGTTTGCCCATTGAGGATGGTATGCAGTGGAAACTCTGTGATACACTCCATATTGTTGCAAAGCCCTTCCTAGATGGTGATTACAAAAGTGTGTTCCCCTATCACTAATCAATGCCTTAGGAACTCCAAATCTAGCGAACAACCTTGCAAAAATTTTAGCACTACCTTGCTATCATTTGTTGGTAATTCTTGTGCTTCGACCCATTTTGATACATAATCAACGGCTACTAAAATATACTTATTACCTTTAGATCCAGGAAACGGTCCCATGAAGTCTAATCCCCATATATCGAAAACTTCACATACCTGGATATAGTTTTGTGGCATTTCGTTTCTTGATGTGATATTTCCAGATCGTTGACACGCATTACATCCTTTTATATAATCTTTTGCGTCATCGAGGATAGTGGGCCAATAAAATCCTGTGTCAAGGATTTTCCTTCTTGTGACAACAGCACCATGATGCCCCCTTATTGGCCCTGAATGGCAATGTGCCAATATTGCTGGGATATCATCTCCATCGACGCATCTTCATATAATGTTGCCAGGACATATTTTAAAGGCATAAGGTTCATCCCAAATATACTCACCAGCATTATTTATAATTCTTCTTTTCTCATCGGATGTTAGCCCTTTTGGAATTTCATTTGCAACAATAAAGTTGACATAATCGGCATACCATGGTGTATTATCCTTACCTTTAATTCTTACCATCATAAGGTGTTCATCGGGGAAGTCATCAGCGATTTCCCTTTCATCAAGCACCTCCATATCAAGGTTTTCTAATCTAGATAAGTGGTCAACAGCTAGACTTTTGGCTCATTTTTTATCTTTAATTTCAATATCAAACCCTTGGAGTAATAAGACCCACCTAATAAGCCTTGGCTTGGCATCCTGTTTATTAAACAAATACTTCAAAGCAGAATGGTCAGTGTAAGCCATAGTTTTTGACAATATAAGATATAACCGAAATTTATCAAATGCAAAAACTACTGCTAGAAGTTCTTTTTCAGTGGTGGTGTAATGTTCTTGGGCATTATTTAAGGTTTTGCTAGCATAGTAAATAGGCTTAAATTTCTTTTCTATCTTTTGGCCCAGTACGACCTCTACAACATAATCACTAGCATCACACATTACTTCAAAAGGTATGTTCCAATCTGGCGATATTATAATAGGTGCAGTAGTTAGTTTTTCTTTTAGTATATTAAATGCCTTCTTGCAATCATCAAAATCAAACTTTGCATCCTTTAGCAATAGTTGAGTCATAGGCCTAGATATCATTGAAAAATCTTTTATTAACCTACGATAAAATCCAGCATGCCCTAAGAAGCTTCTAACACCTTTTACATTAGTAGGGTAAGGTAATTTGGCAATTACATCTATTTTAGCTTTGTCAACTTCTATACCTTTTTTAGAAATTTTATGTCCTAACACAATCCCCTCTCTAACCATAAAGTGACATTTTTCCCGATTAAGAATAAGGTTAGTTTCTTCACATCTAGCAAGCATTTTATTAAGTTTAAAGAGACAATCATTGAATGATTTACCGAACACCGAGAAGTCATCCATGAAGACTTCCATAAAGTCTTCTACCATATCATGGAAGATAGCCGTCATACATCGTTGGAAGGTTGCAGGAGCGTTACATAATCCGCATGGCATTCTTCTATAGGCGAAGGTTCCATAAGGGCAGGTGAAAGTCGTCTTCTCTTGAACTTCGGGAGCAATGGGTATTTGGAAGAAACCTGAAAAACCATGTAAAAAACAATAATAATCATATCCAGATTGTCTTTCCAACATCTGATCAATAAATGGAAGAGGGAAGTGATCTTTTCACGTAGCATCGTTGAGTTTGCGATAATCGATCCAAACTCTCCATCCAGTAACAGTTCTTGATGGAATTAGCTCATTATCGTCATTGAGTACCACTGTCATTCCACCTTTCTTTTGTACGACGACGTGGATGGGACTAACCCACGACCTGTCAGAAATTGGGTAGATAAGTCCAGAGTCAAGTAATTTCAGAATTTCATTTTTACCACATCTTGGATTTTGGATTCAAGCGCCTTTGGGTTTGAACTCATCCTCCATGAGGATCTTATGCGTATAGAATGACGGGCTAATTCCCTTGATATCAGACATTTTCCATGCTAGTGCTCCTCTTCGTTTATACAATACCTGCAAAAGAGATTCTTTATCTTTTGGTGTTAAATTAGATGCAATAATAAGGGCGAATTAGTATTCCCATTTAAATAAGCATACTCTAAAGTAGAAGGAAGATCCTTAAGTACAGGTTTAACTTCATCAATTTCGTTAGCACTAGCGGAATAAAAATGTTCTTTCATTACTTCGCTGTTGTTTTCAGATAGATGCGCCGCATCGGAATTACTGATGCGCCGTATTGAGTTACAAACAGCAGAGTCAACAGCGAAGTCATTAATAAAAGGATTTTCGTCAACTTGATCTTCTATAGCAATAGTGTCTTCTAAATTTTTCAGTAGAAAAGAATCAAGTAGATCATTTTCTAACAGTTCTTGAGTAAATTCATTAATCGTGTTATCAGAAACATCGACATTATAACATTCATCATCTTTAGAACTATTTTTACTCATCGATTGTTCCATATTAAATTCAACCTCATCTTTACCTATTGTAAGAGTTATCTTTTTATTAAAAACATCAATCATGGCCCTAGTAGTTGTTAAAAAGGGTCGTCCTAAAATTATAGGCGTCCTAGAATTTGCAGGCATATCGAGGATAAAGAAGTTAATAGATAGTTCAAATTTATCAACTGTTATTAATAGGTTTGCAGCTATTCCTAACGGGTATTGCACTGACCTATCAGCTAGTTCTAAGCACATCCTAGTAGGTTTGGGTTCACCAAGACCTAATTTTTCATACATAGCAAACGGCATAAGACTTATACTAGCTCCTAGGTCGGCTAAAGCATTTCCAATATATAAATCTTTAATTTGACAAGGAATAGTGAAACTCCCTGGATCTTTTTCTTTAGATGGGAGCTTGTTGAGCAAGGCTGCTGAGCTTCTTTCCCCCATTGTTACAGTGCAAGCCTCTTCAAGTTTGGAATTGTTGGTTAGTAATCTCTTCAGACACTTAGCATATTTCGACATTTGCACTAGGGCTTCCATACGTGGTATGCTCAATTGCAGTTGTTTGAGATTTTCCAGGAACTTCCTTTGATAGGCATCTTCTTTCTCCTTCCTTACCCTGCGTGGAAAAGGAAGCATTGATCGCTTTGGTTCAATAGAAGGTTCTTCTCTGATTTCAGGTTCTGGATTAGTTTCATTTGGTTGTTCTTGCTTAAATGGTACAGTTCCAGGGGGAATGTTGTTTGTGTTGTTATCCTCGGGGTTTTCTCCAATTTGAAAGGTCGATTTACCGCCTCTAGTTGTAATTCCTTTCAGGTCGTGCCTTACCAAAAGAACCTTGTTAAGTATTGTTGACAATTGGTGCACTTCAATTGCCAGTCCATTGATCATGTTGTTTTGTTCCTTTAGTAACAGCTCGTGGCTAGCCTTAAATTCATTAATAAAATTCTTTGCTTCATGATGTTCCTTTTCATTTGCTTGAGCGATTATAAGCGCGAACTCTTCCTTGGTAAGATTTCTTCAAGGTTTTCCGAACCAGTTGGGGAAAATATCAAACATCGTTCCTGAAATTCAAAACAAGTAGATTTCAAAGTAAAAACTTTCAAAAGTACAGGTAATGTCAGAATATTTTATGTTCAGGAATAAGAAGAATAAAAGTTGCTGATATCTGCAGAAGATGCGCCGTATCCCGGAAAAAGGATACGCCGTATCTTATTACGTTAAAATTAAATCAGACTTTATTTTTTTTGGGTAAAAGGTCAACGACCCGGTAAATATAATCAGACTTTTATTTAGAAAATAGATACGCCGATTTTTGAATTAGAATGCGCCGTAGCTATTAAATATAAAAAATAAGTTATATTTATAAAAAATTAAATGCGCCGCATAAGCAGAAGCTAATACGCTGTATTTTTGTTACGTTTCAAAATACAAGATTTTTGATTCGGTAGATGCGCCGTATCGATAAAAATCGATGCGTCGCTTCTGTTTAATTAATTCGAAAACTATTTTTAATTTAAATATATAATTCGCCGTATCTGCAAAAACAGATGCGTCGTATGGCGTTAGGGCTTCGAAAAATTCTTATTAAAAATAGAATATGCCGTATCTTAGGGAAAAGATACGTCGTACTCGAATTATTAAACGCGTTGTATTTATAAAATTAAAACGCAATACGCCGCATCTGTGAAACAGATGCATCGTATCGTTTGTATCAGCACATAACAACGACAGCAGTTAGTACAAAAATAAATAAAAACAAAAATAAAAATTACAAAAAATAAAACAAACAAAAACAATAAATATGCAAATTATATAATGAATGCAATCTAATTAATATACAACAAAGTTAGTGGTTAGAATCTAAAAACCTAATAAAAAGAAAATCTAATTAAATTACTATTCAAATTAACAGATAAATACAATTCACTCCTCGTCAGTGGCGCCAAAAAAACTTGATGCGCATGATGTGTCGTTGCGGTTTAGCAGTGTTAATGCCTACTCAAGTTTTTTTATATTTAGTCGACTTATCAATAACACACACACTTAACGAGCAGTGTTGATTGGTCCTGAAACAGTCAACTAAAGTCAACCAAGGATTTGGTCAACAAAAGTTAAACTAGAAAAGGCACAATGCACCAAAGAGAGTATAGGAATTCCCCGGGTCGTTTAAATCCCGACGAGGTGTGAATTGTATCGAAAACGATAATGAGATCAAGTGATTATGAAACGACGATTGGAAAAAGAGATTGATTGAAATTAAACTACGAGATTATGAATAAAAATGATAAACAAACACTACAAACGATTACTGGAAATATGGAAAAATTGTACGCTACGTTTAATTAAAACGTCTACGTACGAAAATAAAAGTGAAAATAGAAATCTACAAACACCTAGATGATGAAAAACATATTTTTACAATCTAAATGATAAAAGAAAATTTTAAGAAAAAGAAAAATATTTTTTAGACTTTTTAATTATTTAATATTAATTAATTACTAATTACTAATTAAGCTAATTTAAATTAAAATAAATACTACACTAATTTATAAAATTACCAAACTTTTTCTAAAACCATTTAACAATTACAGAAGTCCTAAAAAATTATAAAAAGTTCCTAAACTTTATAAATAAACTATTTTAGATTTTAATTTACTTAATTATCAATTAAAAACTAATTAAACTAAATTAATTAAGAAAGATAGCAAATGAACAGTAACAATGAGAAAACTATTTTCTAAAAATAATATATAATTAATAAAAGCTAGAAATAATATAAAAAGAAGCTAGAGATTAAAATTAAACACTAAATTATTTTCTTTTTGCTTTTTCAATTAAAAATAATTAAACTACTATTAATTATTATAAATACTAAATGAAAAGATAAAATTATGAAAATTTTTCTAAAAATACTTAAGAATAAAAGAAACCTAGGAAAATTATAAAAACTACTAAGTATTTAATAAAAAAAATAGAAAATAAATTAAAGAGATAAAATCTATTAAATAGAAGCTATCACTAAAAGTTAAAATTATGATTTTTGAATTTTTCTTTTTGAAACTTGATTATACACTAAAAACAAGTAACTTTTGTAAAAACAAAACTTTTGAAATTTAAAATTAAGCAGTTTGTGGGCTACTAAGCTCAACAGTGGGCTTTTAAGCTTGAAAATGAGGATTTAAGCTCACAATAAGCTACACAGGAACCAACACAGTGAAAATAAGCTGTAAACTACTTAAAGAGACTTGAATTAGGCTAAAACAACAAGAAAACCCAACTGAGTAAGCTAATATAGATAGATAAGCAAATCCAAATGGTTACAGATCCAAACAGGCCTTGGGGCTTAAGCAGGCCTTGATTTGAGCTTATACAATAAGCTCAAGGCCTAACTAAACCTGGGATCAATGAGTCCACACAGTGGGTTCTCCAAAAAGCCCACAAGCTCAGACTGAGCTTGTCAAATGAACAAGGAAGGAAGCTAGGAAAATGAGCTTAAGCACACTGATGCTATGATCAATTAGTATAGGCCAAGATACTCAAAAGCTCACAAGAGACCTTGATAGGCTTAAAGGCAATGCACCAGTTACCAAGACCCTAAAAACAGTTAGCTGAGCTCAAATTTCACAAATCACTAGCTTATGCAACAAGAAAATACCAACATTGAATGATTAGAGTTCAAATGAGCTAAATGGAAATAAGCAATTAACCAAGTAGGCCCCTAAGCACAAGCCAAATGCAAAGAACAAGCAGGCACAATCCCAACAACACTTAACAAGCTAAAAAAACAATGAACAATCTAAGATCACAAAGAAACAGGAAATCACAAGCTCAGTTGACTGAGTCAGAACTGGGTCCAAACAAGCAACAAAAAGGGCTCAATAAGCTATTAAATAAGCAACTAAGGGAAAACCAATAATTCAGCTAACAAGACAACCTAAGGGGCTTACAAAAACAATAAGAATCAGACTAAAGGCTCAAGAAATGGCAAGATATCCTAAAGAGAAAAACGGGTCAAAACTAGAACATGCTGGGTGCAGGGCATATACATGGCCAAACAGGTGGTTTCAAGGTCAATTTTGCCTAAGCAAATGAATTCCAAACCTGGTTTTTCTTTTTGATCTAGTTAGACAAGCCACCAGAGAACATAAATCACCAAGAATTAACTATTCCAATTTGTTTTAAACCCTTGTGCATGATTTTTGAATATCTGTCCATTTCATCAGTCCATGAGCATTTTGACTTTGCTGAGATTTGCACAACTTTGACTAAACGAGGATTCTAACTGAATCCTAATGCTTGATTTTTGAATGTTCTGAGTTATATGAACCTAGATTTAAGCTGTGGTAATGACACTTATGCCACAAACTAGTTGTTCATCGAATCCATCAAGTGCTTTTGACCAGTTTAACACATGAACCATAGATCAAGATTTGACTTGTGTAACAATGACCTACTAACTTTATGGTTAAGATGGCTAACAAAGGCCCTTAGTACAACATATCTCAACCCATTGGCAGGCAACAAAAACTATACAATAACAGCAGGCTATCACATAATCCAAACTCCCACCCTTTAAAAGGCAGAGATTTGAGATTTCAAGGAGTTCAGACTGCTTTATCCATGAGAGGTCCACATTAATACACATGTATGCATTTAGCTTAGTTTTAAACTCACAGAAACATCAAATAACCACAAACACCCGCTTGAAATCAACATATGGAAGCCTACTTATGGCATTAACTGTGAAAATGTATGAAATGTGCGTTTATAACTATGAAACATGAAGTCTAACACCTAAAGGCCTATAAAATCATATAAAGCATAAAACCAGCAACAAATACTCCTATACTTAGCAATTACCAATTATGCCATTGTTTTCACTGAAAACTTTGAAATTAAAAACAAGACTGAGAAACCTTACCACTAGCTAAACTAGTGTTATCTTGAAGCTGCAGCAGCTCTAGCGTTTGTCAAGATGGGACAAGCTATTAAAGTCCACTTGCCATAGTCCACAATGGCACGTTCAAAAAGCTTCCTGTCTCATATCAGGCGTAAAACTGTTGGCTTAGAGTTACTTGATTTTATTTCCTTTTTTTTTGTCTATCTTAGTATCTTTAAAGCTTATGTGAGCTTGTGACCATTTTGTCGACAAGAAAAGCTTAAACCATATTTTAGCTTATCTAGAATGTCTTTAAAATGAACTGAGAAATGTAAGAGAACCTGAATATGAAATGGACTTGATTATTTACTTTGATAAAACAGATTACAGCTAAATGTTTTTACTAGAAAAGTAATTACATTAAGTTTTGACGATAATCTTAAAATAAGTTAAAACTTACATTAACTAAATTGCACTCCCTCTCTTCCATCTTTTCCTTTTTATATTGAACTTCTAGGGTTTGTGAAAACCCTATGTTCTTTCCCAACTTCAAATTTCAGCCCCTTTGGGATCCCCAAATTCCAATTCTTGGCCTTTTGTCTTCTTTTGGCGCCAAACAGGTCTACATGGCAGTTATGATTTTCCTATGGAGGGATTCTGGTAATAAATGCAATTTTGGCTGGTAGGTTTGTTGGGGAAACAGATATGGGGAAGGCTTGAGGTGGAGTGAGGAGGTCGGGAAGACAAGGTTGTCTGGTCACGTGGGGGAAGAAGAAAGGGGGTTAAAGGTTTGACGGGTAAGGTGTATAAACGTGGGAAGTTAATAAGGGTGATTTGGGCCTTTGGAGTGGAATTGGGCAGGAGTTTAAGGGTGGAACAGTTGGGCCTGGGGTGTTTGGTTATGAAAATAAAGGAAGGGTTTCCGTTTGGTTTATAGACCCAAACAACAAGGCCATTTAAGTCCATTTATTCATCTCAAGCGGACTGATAATTGCCAAAAATTCCAAAGACCATGGGACCAAATGCCAACTGTTGATAAGACCAGAAGGCCAAAAGTCCACTTTTTGCACTCTTTTTAAAAACCCCAAGGACCATTTCTGTAATTTTCCCAAAGTTCAAGGGACAAAATTGCTAGTTTTCCCAAAATTGCATTCAGGACCTAATATTTTTGATAATTTCAAAATATTCTACGCCTTGAATGATACCACATTCCACGTTTTTGAATTTCAGGGACTGTTTGTCAATTTCTGAAAGTTGGGCGGAAACTGAACTGCCAATGTATGCAAACTTGTGTTACGTTTTTCATCTGTTTTTAAACATTTGCCATTTGGAGACA
>LBNU01036155.1:23655-37959 GCA_014162995.1 Artemisia annua | reverse complement strand
TTTTCGTTTCTAACTTTAAGCATTTTACTTAAAGGAAGAATTTGTTTACAATCCACCCAAATGTACACCCAAATCGCCTTGGCCTACCTTGTATGCACTCATCTTTAGTGCATTATTGTGACAACATTTGTTAAACCCTTAGTTAGTTGTCTTATTACTTACATGGTTGCTAAGTCGAGTCATATCCTTGTACATATTGTTTTGGGACGATTGGGACTCATGGGTAAAGTACTAGTGTAATGGAGTAATGGGGAAGAAGTAAATTATTACCCCCATATGTGCGTTAATATTTTAAAGTACTCCAAGTTTTTCAATTATCTTAATTCGAGTCATTAGAATAGTTTATTGTAAAGTATGTAAAAGTTCAAGTGTAAGGGGAGAACTGAGGCCCCTATGATGTATTATTTTGGATGGTAGGGCAAGAGTGTATAAAAAAAAATCGAAAAAAACAAGAAAAAAACGAAAAAAAATTGGAAAAGGAAAAGTAGAAAAAACATACGGACTACCATCCCGTATCATTTTATTCTTATTTATGTTTATGTTATTTTATTACTAGCTTAAGTCGAGTCGAGTCTTGGCTTAGCAACACCACCTTGTGCATGTATTTGATCAAGATAATTAGCTCGCCACCACTAAAAATACCCTTTATTCCAACCAAACCGTATTATCATATCCCTACACCTAACGTTACAACCCTTTGTAAAGACCTCTTTGATAGTTTATCTTAGGTGCTTACGCCTAGTGGAGGAGGTTTTTGATCTTTTCCCAAGCCTATGGTAATCTATTTGCTATGACAGGTAGTGAGTGATGTTTCTTCATTTCCATCTAGTTATATAGACTTATAACACCCGAGAGATGAGAGTATCCAAACACTATTTGTGAGGTGCTAGTGTATGATTTCCGTGCTTGTTATGACTAGGGTGGAATAACTATTTGTTGTAATTACTTTTATATTAGTGTTAAATGACCCCTAGCTCATATTTTGATTGGAATAAAAGCGCATTTGCTTGAGGACAAGCAAATCTCAAGTGTAAGGGTATTTGATGAGGCGAAAAGTGTTACGCTTTTAGGGGGTCATTTAAGCCCTAATCCGTAATTATTTGATCAAATATTGCCTTAAATCGTTCCTTTTGTCATTTTAGGTACTTTGGAGAGGAAATCTGGAAAAGGAAGCATTTTGGACGTTTTTGGAGCATAAAAGTGAAGAAAACGACAAAGTCTCAAAATATGCTGGAAAATGTACCTGACGGCGTCACGCTCTACCAGGTGACGGCGTCACGCTTTGACAACAAGGTGGATGATTTTTACACTAGACGCCCCAGAAAGATTTTGGAGATTTAACACGTGACGGCGTCACGTGTTACAAGATGTAGGTCGTCACGTTTTGTCACAAAGGGAGACGGCCCAGAGAAGATTAGAAGGGGACGGCGTCAGAAGTGGATCTGAGCAATCCGAATAGTGTTTTGGCGGCGAGGTGACGGCGTCACACCCTATAAGGTGACGCCGTCAGATTGTAAATTCTATAAATATTCGTCTAATTTTCATTCATTAGTGTGCAACTTTTGGGAAGAAACCCTAGCTCGTTTTTCTACTGTATTTTTGAGGGTTTTCCACCCTTGAAACTTGGATGCTTAATTGAAGATAAGTCTCTTCCAAATCATTCAATATGTCTATGTATTGTGTGATTATATCTTATGCTTGTCTTTCAATTAACATGCTAGGCTAGGTCTTTATTGTGTTTGCTTAGATCTAATGAAACCTAGCTATTGATTATATGTTGTTGGTTTGCTTGTGATTATTGTGGTTGGGTGAAGTCGATGTTAGGCTTAAGAAAACTGGCTAACCTCCTATACGGTAACTTGCTTGAACGTCTTAAGAAACATGAATCGGATGTGTACTACGATTATTTGGTTGTATTTAATGCATGAGCGAATTCTAATGATCCCATGTTAGGAGCTTAAATCGGCTCGACATAGGAGTGAAGTAGGAGCTTATAGAGTTAGGGAAGATCGTACACGGCCCTACGAATGGTTTAAAGGAATACAACCCGTCATCCACATAATCACAATAAACCAATTAACATATAAAATATAGCTAGGGAGTAAGAAAATCTAAGTAAACACATATTTCTCATATATAAGTTTCACAACCTTTTAATTTTCTTGCTATTTAATTTTATTTGCAAAAGTAGATATTTGGGTTAGTTGGCTAGCAACTAATTCCGCCCACTCCTTCCAAAACTGAGATTTTTACTTGCTTTCATAAAACATAAAAATACAAAAAGAATCATCCCTCAACCCTTAGACCTAATTAGAATAGCTTTTCAAGCCTAACGACACTATTCCCCGAGAGAACGATCAATCCACCGGTACTTGCCACTTCACTATACTACATCGGTCAGGTACACTGCCTGGTGGGGGTTGTAAGCTTCTCAAGATCCCTTGAGAGGTAAAACCTAAGTGCATAGGTTGCAAAACCCACGCATCATTAACATAAATGTTGTAACAATAATGCACTAAAGATGAGTGCATACAAGGAATGCTAAGGCTATTTTGGTGTACATTTGGGGGTGGATTGTAAACACTGCTCTTCATTAATATTTTGAAATCTACCAAAATATCACGAGAACCGCGAAAAGGATAGGCTCTGAGGGGTGTACTAGGGGTCTCTTGTACTAAAAATGAGTACATAGAAAGGGTGTGTGAGAATTACTTGACCAATGAAGCCAATGTAATTATTAAACAGTTTTAAAACAAGGGTTATCCTAATGCCTTTTATCATTTAGTAAATTCTAACTACACGAATGTAGTCTCACTAGCGATCTCGAGACGCATTACAAACGCAAGCTCTAGAATATAACTACTACAGGTACACTCATAAGCATTAAAGATGAATGTTTTTTTCTAATAATCTAAAGGCGAACCTCACATTTTTTTGGGCTGAAAATTTTTGAGTGGTAGTATTTTTGTGCTAGCTATATAATTTCTATCCATGGACGCTTATTAAAAATAAAGTTTTACTCGTATATGTCATAAAAAAATTTAAATTTGGTGCTAAAATTACATTCACAAGCATTTCTTTTAGTTTATTACACAATTACTATAAAACAAGATAAATATCAAGCTAGTTATAGTTTCTAAGGTATCCTATTTTTACCCTCCATACACTTATATTAAACATTGTCCCCAATGTTCTTGAAAAGCATCAAAGTTATGATAATGGAAAAAATAAAACAGATGAAAGAAACTAATACTCCCCTGATTTGCTAGGCATGGACTGTCTGAAATATGGTGAAATCCTCCTCTAAGAAAATAAACTTCAAGAAGTGCACATCACATATCATCTTTATCTTCTTGTCCAATATAACCTGTAAATCATTAAAAAAAAAAAAAAAAAAAAAAAAAAAAAAAAAAAAGCGAACACGAAACCTCGGATAAAATTAGCGGTATACACTATATATAATAAAATGAAATCCTAAAAAGCAAATAAGATATAATGCTTGCAAAATAAATGTTTACAGAAACCTAAAAAATTAAAAATTCTGGAAATTTTCAAAAATTAAGTTTCAACAGAAAAACAAAAATCTGGAAATACTGTCGTGCAAACAAACAACAAAGACACGAAGAAACAGAAGAAGTGGCTTTCAACATTCAATCTAGTTTGTCCGATCAGAACCCTCCCTTCAAACTACGGAGGAGTATTAGATAGGTTATGGGCTTAGGCCCTATTAGGTTTAGGGTTTATGTTTCTAATTGTTAAAGAAGACATCCATTCAATAATACTTTTTCATTATTTAACACTTTGGTCGATCAAATCAAGATCTTTGCCAAGTTTTTTTGAACTCATTAATTGCTAATTTGAAAACTCTGTCGCATTGCTCATTTGACTTTGACAAATTTATAATTATTGACAATATCAGTGATTTATATATGTATATCAGGCATTCTAACCCGTGCGATGCACCGGTTTTGTTTTTTTATAAACTATTGAACTTTTGATTATGTCTAAAACTCAACTTTTTTATTTGTTATTATAATTTATAAATGGCTTCGAGCCAAAATTATGTACTTTTTTCTCAATTCAAGGTGATATTTTTAGTATGTCGTATTTCGTTATTTTAGCAAACTCTTGCGATGCATAGGTCTTTTTTTTTCTCTCCATAATATACCGGTCTCATATTTCATTTCTGTTCTACATATTATTTCAAATGCGACTAAAAAACACAGCCACCTAGAAAGAGAGTTGATCAAGGTACACGTAACATAAAAATATGTGGAAAATAAAAGTTTTTTTGATAAACAGACTAACAATATCATTAACCTCTAATTACGGTTTGGAGATCTTGTTCCCTTAGTTGGGTTATTTATGGGTAAAGATAGGCTCAACTCAAATGAGTCGAGTAGATTTTTTATGAGGTTGCTTTAAAAGAACAGGGTTTTCCAAACTTACACTTATGTGTGTTACTGAGACTCATTAGTACATATTTTTTCAAGATTTAATGTTAAGTTACCAACCACAATTTCCTTTTTGACAAAAGTAATATATTGTCAACATTTTTATTTTTATGCATACAAAATATTGAGTAGAGTTCGATAACTAATAACTATAAAAAGAACTTAATTCCCAAGTATAAATAGGGAATAAGGGTGAAGGTTTGAGTTGATTATAACATTATCTCGGATGGTTACTTTGAACTGTCAATCCTCAACAATATGCATATATATATTCATAAAACTTTTATTGTAATTGGATCATTTCACATATAAAGTACAAACTGACCCAATTTTTTGTGTGTGGTTATTCGGTTTTTAGGATAAAAATTGGACGTGACCAACCAAATCTTTATTTGAGTATCTCGAGTAACCTAGGGAATGCAGTTGACTCGACATAAAATATTCAAAAGCCGCAACTAACAAAAGCACTTGCTCCTCTACTCCATCTTGATTGGGAATTGATTTGCACACTAAAGGTTTTGATTGAAACACTCTAATTTGTGCATAATAATAGTTGTACAGTGTTTACAGTGTGCTATGTATACTTGTATATTGAGTGTCTCAGTCAAAATAATGAATGTGCAAATCACCTCCCATCTTGATTGCTTCTACAATTGTAAAATCAATGAAATCTTGTGTTCAAAATTTAATGAGTATCAAGTCTACTCGATGCGTCACATATAAGACAAAATATATGGAACAACACTTCATAAAATAGCAATGGGAAAAGATCAAACTATGCGTTACAATTGTTAGATTCTTAATATATGATTTATTGAACATTTTCAACACCATTGACTTAAAAATTTACTAAATCAAATTTACTTAAAAATATACAGAAGTATCACACAGTGGTATATAAAAAAGAAGCATGTTTAAAGAGAGCATGTTAACTTGTTAAGTGTCATTAGTTACCTTCAGAGATGGATCTGAAATTTCTAAGAAGGTGTTATACAAACTTTTTCTTATCATAAGTAAAAATAAATAAATAAATAAAAATTGCACCACATAATCCTTTTTGAGCTAATTAAGCTAATGATGCACTATCAATAAAACAACATTAAACTCGAGAGTTGCACATACCAAAAAACGACACTTTGAAATGAATATACTTCGCGATCTAAAGTTGGGTGTGACCCGTGCCACATACGACATCCATATAGGTCCGTCCCTGGTTACCTTAGTCTGTAGCCATAGGCTCGAGAAGATGGAAATGGCCCCATAAAGTCTATGCCCCACACGTCAAAGATTTCACAGACTTGGATTGCATTTTGAGGCATCTCGTTAGTCTTTGAAATATTCCCGTGACGCTGACAAGCGTCACAAGCTTTGACAAACTCTTGGGCATCTTTATAGATCGTGGGCCAGTAGAAACCCGAATCAAACACCTTTTTGGCGGTGTAGTTTGCATTATGATGTCCCCCCGTGGGTCCATCATGACAAGCTNTAAAAACCCGAATCAAACACTTTCTTGGCGGTGTAGTTTGCATTATGATGTCCCCCCGTGGGTCCATCATGACAAGCTTTAAGAATATCCAAGGCTTCTTGGCCATGGACACACCGCCTGATGACTTGATCGGCACAGATTTTGAACAAGAAGGGGTCGTCCCAGAAGTAATGTTTGACGTCTTTAAAGAATTTGTTTTTCTGCTGGGACGTCATTCCCTTCATAACAAAGTTACCCGCATGGTAATTTGCAAAGTCTGCAAACCATGGGATAGTAGAGTCACCACGAAAAGAAACCGCATTAAGTGTTTCGAGAGGAAATGTTTCATTTATTTCCTTTTTCTCCAACACATCCTGGTGAGGGTTTTCTAATCGTGATAGATGATCAGCTGCCAGGTTCTCAGCTCCTTTTTTATCACGGATAATGATATCAAATTCTTGCAGGAGGAGAACCCATCGGAGTAATCTCGGCTTTGCATCTTGTTTGGCAAAGAGATATTTCAGGGCCGAGTGATCCGTATACACTATGCATTTAGTTAGGATTAAGTAAGGCCGGAATTTTTCAAAAGCATACACCACGGCTAATAATTCTTTTTCTGTGGTGGTGTAATGATTCTGAGCCTCACTCATGGTTTTACTGGCATAGTGTATTGNTTTTTTCTGTTTCGTGTAACATCCTTTTTGTGTTGCTATTTTGTATATTGATGATGAACAATGTGCTAGATTATATGAGAGCATCTACATCTTTTTTTAGTTGATCAAAAGAAACAATAGATATATTGCTTGTTTGATTGTGGGGAGGCATAAGGATTGTTAACGATATGGTTTTGCATGATATGAAAGTGTTATTTATAATCTCCAATTTATTAAACTTAACTTAGGTAGATAATAAGACCATTTTAAATGTTCATCTTTACAATTAATGCAAATTAAAGACAATCTAAGGAGGGTTATAATTATCTCAAATTTACGTGGCGTCACAAATAGTTCAACCTCTTTCAACTTCTTTTATATTTCTCTTAACTCAAATATTGATTGTTTTCTACATTAATTTTAATACTCCACGATAAATGAAGAGGACTCAATCTTAATCTCCAGTTTATTAAACATAACTTATGTAGATAAATGAAAAGACGATTTTAAATGTTCATCTTTACAATTAATGCAAATTAAAGACCATCTAAGGAGTGTTATAATTATCTCAAATAAACGTGACGACACAAACAGTTCAACCTCTTTCAACTCCTTTTTTCTTTCTCTTAACTCAAAAACCGATTGTTTTTTACGTTAATTTTTAATACTCCACAATAAATGAAGAGGACTCAATCTTAAGCTCCTCGTTATTAAACATAACTTATGTAAATAAATGAAAAAAAAAATCTAAATGTTCATCTTTACTATTAATGCAAATTAAAGACCATCTAAGGAGGGTTATAGTTATCTCAAATTAATGTGGCGGCACAATAAGTTCAACCTGTTTCAACTTTTTTGTTTCTCTTAACTCAAAAATTTAATTTTTTACATTAATTTTTAATACCCACAATAAATGAAGAGGACTCGATCTTTATTATATATATATATATAAGATAAGATAAGATGGTGTAGTTTACGTCTTTGTACATATAGCAACTGCAATGGCAATACAAGAACCTGTAAGGATGCAAGTTGCAGATTTCCTACGCATGAACAATGGCAATCAAGAATTCAGCTACGCCGCCAACTCCTTTCATCAAGTCTCTCTCACCTTTTAACAAGTTTCTTTTGATGTCAAACTCACCTGTAAGCCGTTAGATTGGAGTGAGGGAGAACATGGGGCCATGCTCCTCATAAAAATAAGTTTGTTTAAATAGAGTTACAATGCGTTAAGAAAAAAAATAATACTAAACAAGTAACAAATCTTGTGTTCTGTTACTTTTGCAAGATTGGCAACAAATTCTATGTTTCTGGTGCTACTTTTTGCGACATTACTAGGAATATTTGTGATTTTGTTTATTTTTTTTGTATATACAGTAGTGTAAGGTGACAACTTAAACTTTTTCTGGATCCACACTTGGCCGGGGCACTTATATGATATACCTAGGATATGTGTAGACCAAGACATGCCCCTTTTGATATATCAATTTAACTCTTTTCTCAACACCTTTTGTTGTTTCTAAAAAAGTGCATACTGATATCAAGCAATTGTTGTCCTTGTTTCACGAAACTGCAATAAGAAAAGTGGAGTCCATACTAAAGGAAACAATCAAGAGCATAGCTAATATTGATGGGTTCATTTCTTGTTTTAATGTAGCTGATTTAGGATGTTCTTCAGGCCCAAACACACTATTAGCTATATCAAATATTATCGATGAACTGCATGAGGTGTGTAAAGAAAAGAATATCAAACCGCCACAATTACAAGTATGCTTAAACGACTTGTTTGGAAATGACTTTAACTCCGTCTTCAAATCACTTCCAATGTTCTATGCTAAGTATAACAAGGAGAAGGGAGAGAACAGCTAGTGTTATGTTTCAGCTGTGCCCGGTTCTTTTCATGGGAGGCTCTTTCCCGACCAGAGTATGCACTTTTTTCATTCCTCAAGTAGCCTTCACTGGCTTTCTCAGGTTAGTATACATACATACAAGCGAGTACTTCAAATTATATTATTTGGAGAATAAAAATTTCTATTCAACTAAAATTAGAAAACAGACGCCTTAAAAATCCTAAAGCTCCAGGTCAACTTTTATTTTAGGGAGCCCAAACATAATATTAAGGTTATGTATGCACTAACTTAAGTTTTGATATGTCTCTTTATATGTGTGTATTCGTTTATATGCATGCACACATGTATGTGTAAATACGTGTATGTAGGAAGGTACGTCAATATGTAGGCATGTTGGTTGTATGTATAGATTTCTAATTTATTCCGATGAAAAACATATTACCAATAAAAAATATTGCACTAACTATTTACTAATGATTGCAGGTACCGAAAGGAATTGAAAACAATGGGCTAAATATCCACATCTCGAAAACAAGCCCTCCAAATGTTTTCGAAAATTACAAGATGCAATCTCAGAAAGATTTTACAACATTTTTAGAATCACGCTCCAACGAAATAGTACGTGGAGGTCGGATGGTTCTCACTTTTGTAGGTCGCAGTAATGTTGATCCATGTAGCAATGGAAGTGGTGATCATGTCCCAGAGCTACTAGGTAAATCACTTGTTGATGCGGTCAATGAGGTATATTGTCATTCAAGAGATGACAAGTTTATGATATGATTACTAATTTTGTAAGCATAACCATCTATGTAGGGGTTGGTTCGAGAATCTGATCTTAACTCGTTTAATATGCCGTTTTATTTTGCCTACTCTGATGAAATAAGAGATATTATTCACAATCAAGGATCATTTTCTCTTGATATATTAGAAACATTTGAAATCAACCTGGATCCATATGAAACTGATTATGAAAATGTGAAAGTTTCTGATGAGCCAAACCATGGAAAAGGGGCTGCAAAAATGATACGAGCTATAGCGGAACCGTTGTTGGTTGCTCATTTTGGAAATTCGTTGATGGACTCTGCATTTAAGGAGCTTCAGAAACATTTGGATGAACAAATGGCTATTGAGAAAACATTAAGGACCCTTTTCATATCAATTTCCTTGACAAAAATTTAAGGGGTTTATGTATGATGTTTCTCTAAAAAATAGTGTTGAATAATGGTGTCTGATGAAAAAAATGTTTCTTGCTTATACTGTTGTCCAAAACGGAAAACTTGAAACATGATCGGGGCTCCATTCTAAAACCAATTGGCAATAGAAGGATTAGCTCATCAAGGTTCTATTTTAACTTAATAATTTACTCTTTTACCGATGTGAGATTGAGTTTTGCATACCCAAACAAATACATGCATTACATTACGTTACAAATACATGCATGATAAATACATCTGATATATTACATCTAATCTACTAAAAGTTCGATTTGTTAGATCCATATGCATTTATCTCCTTTGCTTACCCCAAGAATAATGCTGGTTCTCCAGCCTTCTGATGGTGGCGGTATATTTCCTACAGCCTCGTCTTGTAAGTCCATCCAAATTAGTTGGTGGTCGTTGATGAGAATTTTGGCTGAATTTGGAATAAGATATTTTTTAATTATGATGGCCTCTGTTAATCTTCCACGGTTGATGTGCCATTACTTATCGACTGATTAGTCCTATACACAATACACACTAATGCATGATGATACATTAACCTCATGTTCAAGCCATTATTGGCTCATCATTAATCCATAACAATTTGAATGTAAGAGATATGTATAGAGTTTGAGGAAAAACGAGCAGTCCTAGATTGGTTTGTGGACTAGAAGGGAGAAGCGGCTGTGTAAGATTGATCTTGTTTTTTTAACAACAAAGATTGGCCCTCGTAGATGCATAAAGCAACTTGGACGGCAAATACGTAAAAGAAATAGCAAATTCATCTAGCTTGAAGCTTTACTGCATCATCTAGCTTGAGGCTTTACTGTATTTCATAACTTTGGCCTTTGGTGTTTGAAACACTGTGTTTCCGTAGTGTTCATATTATATTCATGAAAATTTGTGTCTTAACTCTTAACTATTTTAAATACATTATATAGATAAAATTCTAGAAATAGTAACTATGAAGAATAACTTGAATGTCCAGGAAACAGTCACCTCAAAGTCTCTTTGGGTGTGAAGGAAAATACAGAGAAGTGTTTTATTTACTAAAATATATCCTAAATTCCTAATATATCTTTGCTTCTCAATATATTTTAAATTTAGCTTCTATTTATATGAGAAAATGGCATAGGGTACGTCATGGTGTGACATGGAACTATTAACAACCTGATGGATTTTGATCTAACATGGGTGTTGAGACTTGAGAGGACAACCCAAACTGAAATTTTGAAGTAATTATGTAGTAGGTTGAGAGCTGTTAGGCCGAAAGTACTAGTCTACATGAGTACGTGCCATATACTTTCCCTCAGAGGGGTGGGAAGCATTAACCTCTATTTATTTAGCTTTTTGCTTTTAACCTCTACATGTTTAGTTTGAAATTCATTTTCCAAGTGAACTGTTAGGCTTTAATTTCTATTGTATTACATAAGATTTCTTGGAGTTGGAAATTGATGTTAAAGATTTCTAATATATTTCAATAACTTTGTCTATTTCATGAAATAAAAAACATAAAAACTTCTTTAATCCGTAATATATAATTAATGATTAATTCATATTGCACGTAACTTTGAAATGATGATTCGCTACAGCTGTTAAGAATTTGTTTCTTAAGTGCGCGCACAGGGCCACCCAAATCCACGGGATGACCCTGAGCATAGCCACATGTAATACCAACCAATTATGAGTTTAGATCTTATCTTGCACAAGGACAAGGCAAACTATTGTTCCTGCTAGCAGTTTAGCTAGCGTTCCATTAATGTAACAATTTGAAATCTGCCGTAAATAAATTAGAGATTCCTTCCTTCTCGCTGATTAAGTTGATTACGTTGATGAGCCCAACCACGTAATCCTTTGTGGTCGGCGTACCATTTTGCTTAACTACTGTTACACTTGACCAGTTGATACCACTATGTCACAGCAACTCGAGATTCCAGAAACTCAAGATCATCTTCTGTTAAATCTTTTAGGCAAATGTGTCTAAAAAAATCACATAGCTCAATTAAAACTATGCTCACGTGATTAGGCAAAGTTCCACGTAGTGCGATAGGCAAGTATTCTTGCATCAACATGTGGCAATCATAGCTTTTCATCCCAATAAGCTTTCTTTCTTTTATTTGCACACAACGTGATATATTAGATGAATATTCATCAGGAGGCTTGATAGATTTGAGGGTTTGCAAGAAAACATCCTTCTCGTCTCGAGTCATTACATAACATGCTTTTGGGATATACATATTATCATTGTGAGGATGCTGTCTTGGGTGAAGCTCCTTTCGTATACCCATTTTTTGCAAGTCTAAACGTGCTTTCATATTGTCCTTTGACTTCCCTTGTTGCGCTAGCAAAGTCCCAATAATGTTGTCACACACATTTTTTTCAATGTGCATCACGTCAAGACTGTGACGCAACAACAGATGTTTCCAGTAAGGTAGCATGAAGAAAATACTTTTCTTCTTCCAAGGACTCTTATCAACATTCTCAGTTAGAAAATCGATGTGATTCAAGTGATTAAAAATGACATCTCCAGAATGATGGACAGGAGCATGTCTTAAATCTTCATCTCCATCAAAAGATTTAGTGTCTTTACGCCAACAATGATCCTCTTGAAGCCATCTTCTATGTCCCATATAGCACCATTTTCTTCCATGCTCGAGCCATTTTGAAGACTTATCGAACGCACACACGGGACATGCATATTCACCCTTGGTGCTCCATCCAGAAAGGTTGGCATAACCTGGAAAATCGGATATTGTAGAATGGACAACAGCCTTCAAGCGAAACACTTGATTTGTAGAAGCATCAAAAGTTTCAACACCGTCATCCCACAAATCCTTTAACTCTTTTATTAGGGGTTGCATATAAACATCGATCTTGTTTCCAGGGCCTTTTGGACCAGGAATAAGTAAAGAAAGAATGAAGTTACTTTGCTTCATAACGTACCATGGAGGTAGGTTATACGGAATGACAAAGACCGGCCAAATGCTATATGATACATTCATTGTCCTAAAGGGGTTGAATCCATCACTTGCAATGCCTAATCTTACATTTCGTGGGTCGCTTGAAAATTCAGAATATCTTTTATCAAAGGCTTTCCATGCTGATCCATCAGCCGGGTGTCGCAGTTTTCCATCTCTCTTTCTTTTTTTATGATGCCAAGTCATAAGGCTAGCGGTCTTGGAAGACATAAACAGCCTTTGAAGTCTCGGTTTTAAGGGAAACCAACGTAAAATGTTTGCTGCCTTCTTCTTTTGTGGACCCACTACTTCATCTGGATTGGTTGGGGCTACTTCATCGGGATTATTTGGGGCTGATGTCCATCTTGAAGCTCCACAAGTGGAGCATACTTCTTCTTTCTCACTACCATCCCAAAATAACATGCACCCATTTGGACATGCATGAATTTTTTCATAACTTAGTCCTAAATTTGCTAGAATCTTTTTGACTTGATGCGTAGTTTTTGGCATCAGATTCCCTATAGGCAACAAATCTTGTAAGAACTCTAGCAACATCGAGAATGACTTGTTGCTCCAACCATTTAAGCTCTTCAAATGATATAGATGTACTAGACACGATAACTTGGTGTACTTAGCATCCATGTAAATTTTCTGCTCAGCTTCCTTAAGTAAAGCGTCAAATTTCTTTTTCTCATTTTGTTCCACGGGCTGACTGTTTGTTGGACCTGCGTTTATTTCACTTTCACCCAAATCTACACCACTTTCCAATGGGGCTGACAGGAATAGGTCACCCAATAAACCATCAATGTCGTGTGAAAATACTCCTTCCTCTTCTGACATCATTCTAGATGATGATGCCTTACAAACTTCCCCGTGCTCTTTCCAATTTGAGTAATTTTTTTTGAAACCCGAACATATAAGGTGATCGTACACTTTATCTCTTGTAAGGAATGACATATTGTGACAATCAATGCACGGACACAAAATCTTCCCATTATTACTTGTTTTCTCAAAAGCAAAGTCTAAAAAATATTCTACGCCTTCTACATATTGTGGACTTGCTCTCGGTGCAAAATACATCCAAGATCTATCCATCAGAGCTTAAACAACCATCAAGAAATATCAATATATCTGAGTTTCCATCAATATCTAACTAAACTGATCATGCAATAAATCAGTATCTAACTGTATTCTATTTAGTATTCACTAGTCATATAACAACTTTTGAAAAACAAGAGGTCAGTTTATATACAGTGTGTACATAAGATAAGATTACTTTTGTGGATAATATAAATGTTGCCAAAGTTGGTAGCAAAATAAGCACATTACCTTTTATCATAAGCTTCGTGACATTATTTAGTATAAGCGATATAACAAAAAGGTATTTTGTTATTCTACATCAATATATTATTACGCGGAAACCTTGTTTACATATCCATTTACTAATTTACTCACGGAAACATTGTAATGTGAGTCTAGTAAATTAGTAATGGAATGTAAACGACAAATAACTATTACACGTCTGAATGCATTGCACATTTACTCACAGAACTTTCATATCCATTTGAGCCTAAATTAGTAATGAAAAGACTCCACATTACAATCGGCACCGAGACGAGACCTGAAAATAGTAACAACTTCTTTCACAAAACTTGTTAGCCATATCATCAAACACTTTACGTGCATCCTTACAACTAATTCATCTCGTTATACACTTTCATTCAGG
>LBNU01036155.1:11041-23552 GCA_014162995.1 Artemisia annua | reverse complement strand
GTTGTTCTATTATTACAAGTTAAAGGATTTTTAAAAAGAACAGAGCTATTTGCCAGAATTCGTGTTATAAGTAGTAAAGAACAGAGCATGTTTAGTTTTTAGTCAACTGCCCACTTTAACCAAGTTATGTTACTTATGCTAAGGGGGAAGCGAGCGCTCACCAAGACAAGATTAAAGGATGTATGTACCAAAAGTGTTGACATACATATTACAACATCAACAACTTTCAACAATGACACGCCAAAAACTAACACTAAGATTGATTCTAAATCAGCTTATCAATCCCGCGCAGTTTAATATCAACGTGTCTAAAGCAAGTTCCATGGAGGGTACGAAAAGGCAAACGAACAATTGTATATATCATGGTCCTTGAAGATTGTAGGTAGCAGCGGTGTTAAGGTTACTCACAGATTTATAACTCTTACATGGAAACCTTGTATACTACTTCCTAACGCGAAACGACAATATTATGCTAGAAGCCTACTACTTACTAACGCGAACCGTAATAGTTAATATTCTAAGTTTAGAAGCTACTACTTCTTCAGTTTAGGTCACGTACTACCAAAAGAATATCACTGAACAAAATCGCCACTAAATATATAGGTTACCATCATAGCACACAACGACCCATAATTCCTTTTCAGCTGGCCACAATACTAATATAACCAAGTTTCGCGACAAACATAAGCAACTACGGTATAAAATCTACCTAACGATTCGTGCAACATCCCAAATACTATCAAACAAACAAAGATATACGCAAGACCAACCATAATAACAAGGATAAATCTCTCAATCGTAAATAACATCTCACATAAACATCAATAACATCATCTAATTCTACGCGGAAACCTGTTAATACAAATAAACTCAAATAATTACTATGAAGATTCGACCCTATCGCAGCTCAAAAAAACATTGTTATAGTGACGTCTAAGCTAAATCATATCATCAAACACTTTACGTGCATCCTTACAACTAATTCATCTCGTTTACACTTTCAGGCATATCATCAAACACTTTACGTGCATCCTTACAACTAATTCATCTCGTTTACACTTTTAGGCATATCCTCAAACAACTTATATGCAATTAACACAACTAACAACAACTAATAGCTCTAATGAAGTAAAACGAATACCTTACGAGCAGCAGCAGGTTACGAGCAGCAGCAGGTGATCTTTTTCTAACTATGTGGTGAGAGCAGGACGATTACCTAATAGCTCTAATGAAGTATGACGAGCAGCAGCATGTTATCAACAATGTGGTGAGAGCAGGTTACGAGCAGCAGCATGTTCAGTTTTAATTTGGGGGTGTTTGTTAATTTGGGGTGTTTGAGCTTTTTGAATTGATAAGAGTTAAATGATTTTTTTGTTAACAATTTTATAGTGTGAAAAAGATAAGAGTTAAATGATTTTTTTGTTAAGAATTTTATAGTGTGAATTAAGTGAGAATGGTAAATGATTTTATTTTGTGTTATGTTTTATATTATGTTAAAAGGTAGTAATAGAGTTAAATGATGTATAATTTTAAACTATAAACAAATCATACGTATTCATATATTTTTTAAAGTGTAGTAAAACTAGGGTCGATTATCGGATCAAAACTGAGCTGAATTAAAAACCGATTATGGAAAAACATGAAATGAGAACCGAACCAAAGTGATCGGAGTCAAACCAAAACCGAACCAAATGGGTTTGGTTTAGATTTTTATTTTTTTTTTATTTTTTTTTTGTGCTCGAACCGAGCCAAACCGAATCCAAAAACCATAATATGTAAAGAGAAACCCGAACCGAGTAACATTGGTTCGGTTTGAGTTAGACCGGTTTGGCTCGATTTTTTTGTTCGATTCGGTTTTCAGTCGGTTTTACTCACCACTAAGTAAAACTGTACATTTACTCACACTTATAAAAAAGTGTAGGTAAAAACCATACATTTGCTTACACCTACAAAAAAGTGTAGGTAAAATAATATACATTTGCTCACACTTAATAAAAAATGTAGGTACAAACTTAGACTTATGCTCACACTTACAAAAAGTGTGGGCAAAACATTAAACTTTTACTCATGCTTTATAAAAAGTGTAAGTAAAACTTCGTATCTCCTCACACTTTTTATAATGTGTAAGGAAAACTCACACTTTTGCTTACACTTTTCAAAATGTGTGAATAAAACTAAAACTATGCTCACACTTTCTCTAAAAGTGTAAGGATATGTGGATTTTTCCTCACACTTATTACATGTGTCATTAAAACAAGTGTCACTAAAAGACCTTTTTCTTGTAGTGTCATGTAAAAAGTGATGGACGATACAGCCTCCAGTCCATTATACCCCTCAACAGGTCCGTAAAACCCGGAAATCCTAGTAAGATACTCCTTTGCACTATCCAAAATAAACTGGCAATGACATTGTTTAGTTATTTGATAAGGTAGGAAAATTAAGTGGGCGGGCTTGATGTTAGGTGACGGATCAAAAGGTTTCAAGGGAGAATCAGTTATGTTTTTCTACAGGTCAAAACGGATTCAGTTGACTCTAAATACTTAACGATGTTGTTGGCAGTAAATTCACATTCTGGTAGACTTTTGCCACACCCTTCTAGCTAAATGCTTTACACATTTGACCCATTACAATTAAAACATAACCTAAATTGCCACCTCTAGCAGTCTACACGCAACATGAGATTAACGAATTGCAAATAGTTACTGTGTACCTTGTTACATACTAGTTCAGCTTTATTTGGTTCCTCCATGCATGTGCGACCACATGGTTTTACCATCATATTTGACACATTCAAACTCAATGGCATTGATGACGTTCAAAGACACTCCTATGTGAACATGTACTTGCTTGACTGCAGAATAAACTCCATCGTCCCAAGAATAAACTCAGTGCCATTTTGGACATGCAAGAACATAACTATGGCAAGTAAATCAATTAGAAATATAACACACGAAGACGAAACTAACTTCATAACAACATGTGTAATCAATATAACGAAAGTAAAGCCGCTTAATTAATTACCGAACACTCCTACAGACTATGAATATTGCTTTAAGCAAGTGTACACAGTAGCTATTGAAATACAACCAAAAATGACAATATATAGTACTGATTTTTTACCAATACTTTTGATGGTGATTCACCACTTTGCAGAAAGGTAGTTTCTCTTGGATGAAAATGATCCATTTATTTCTGACCACATAAGTAAGTTACTAAGTTCTGGTTAGTGACCTATTTTAGTTAAAGGCAAGGTTATTTGGACCCCTTCTTTTACAAATGAAATGTGTTTGAGTCATAAAGTTAGTTAATTACTAAAACGGTAGTACATCGTCTATCGTCGATACTTTCGTATTGGGACTTGCCCGAACCAACTTCCCCCATCACCAAACCATACTACTCGTACGAATAACTTGCATTTCATTGATAGTATCGAGAGTGCACATACGAATGTTAACTAGATGAATGTTAACGTATCGAGAGAATAAATCCATAAGAAAATATTATTCTTGAAGGATGAAGACCACATTTATGAAAGATCAAAGGAAACTTTTGATAAATTCTTATCGAGAATCCCAGTTTTTTTATCATTATTCTGATAAGATTCTAGTATTGATTAACTAATGGATATTAATCATGAACCTGATCCATTTGCCCGAACCAACCTCCCCTCATCATCAAACCATACTATTCGTAGGAATAACTTTTATTTCATAGTGTTGAGAGCACACATATGAATGTTAACTAAATGAATGTTATCATATCGAACGGTGTTAACTAAAACATACGAATTACATTCCAAATTGATAAACGTTTAAACATTCACACATTCAAATAAATAGATGTTGTTTATTTGATTTGAAAAACGGCACAAAGTTAAGTACAAATTTAAAGGACAGTTCAAAATGCTAATATTGTTTTGGCTAAATGAAAAACTACTCCACACAAAGTTTTCCCACGTCATTTAAAAGCTCATGAAGTAGTGCAACTGAGTGACATGTGTGGTTCTCGGGATGCCTTTCCATATCTAGTGTTGCCTCCAGTATCTTTATTTTTAGAGTCAAGAGCTTACAATTTGAGCGCTTTGCCTTTCCAAGACTTGTTGCAGATCCAGAAGCTCCCGGAGAAGAACTTTAGAGGTGTAGAAGGTCCTGAAGAACTTGGAGGTATAGAAAGTCCCTGTATATCAAACAATCACAAATATTTACACTTTGATACAATCACAAATATTTACACTTTGATAAAGGCAGTGTATTTTCACCAAGGGTAACAATAAACTTAGTGGAGACAACGGTTTGGTGACGACAACAAGACTGTACTTTTAGCGGCGACATGCATCGTCGCCAATAAATATTTATATATGTACTACTTTTGAAAGTCTATGTATGTACTCTTATATAAGTTTCAACTGATTCTTGTACTATAAAGGTAAGACACCGAAAACTGAAGAGACACACCACAATGACTAGGAAATGTACCTCAAGCACGGAATTGCTTTTACATGTAGCACTTTGAGCTAATGCTAGTGATTGAGGTTTAACATAAACCCCAATGGCCTCAAGGTATTTATTATCATGTCCATGGAATCCCACAATTACGCCACATTTGCCATCATATGAGAAACGAGTACCACTATCAGTGCCATAAGGGCCATAATGTTTCTTATTAGTGACGATGCATAATGAATTCACTGCATTATATCCATCATAATTGCCAGTAGTCCCACTTATTGCCACTAAATATTCTTTTGGCTGGTCAATGGTTATCTGCAGAAGTAAATATATTTATTATTCATATAAGAACTAAAACAAGTTTGCTGACATAAACAATATTCATATAATATCAGTTGCCGTTCCGGTTTTTGTTGGGTCTATTATTGATTTGATGATACAAAACAAGAAGAATGAAACATGAAGGGCTTGAAGTGACAAGAAGGAATTCTACAAAAGATGGGGAAGGACTTGCTTGCAAAAGAAGTTTTATTTATTAGTCCTTCGTAGTATTTTGTAAACCCTAATATCTCTCTATATAAAGAGATCAAGGGTGTAGGATTTTATTAACAAGTCTTCCACAATGTAGACGTCTAGTAAAGGTGTGTGTGTGTAACCTAGGCGTAGGAGATAAACGCCTAGGGTTTATTAGTGTTTTAGTTTACAGAGCATGTTCTACTTGATCAAGGTAGAACATGTTAATAAGTTTGTTAATCGTTAGAGAAGATAATGATAATGAAAAACCTTATTTATGATATTGTTTTTTATTCTGCTAAGTTGTTAATCTTATGAACATTATCATTCCTAGATATAGTTAATATTAGACCTCGTCTAAGAGCTACAACGATCTTATCAATTGGTATCAGAGACAGGTGAGCTCGTGATATCTAGGGATTACAAGGTATTTTTGATGTCGTGTTTACGAAGAAAAAGTTTATTGTCGTCAGAACCAGATTTGAAAAAGTTCTGAGGTATGATCGTTATTTTTTTTAAAAAGGGATATCGATTTTTATGTTGTGACGACCAAGTCAAATTGGCTGCTTTATAATCTCGTACTAATAAATTCATTGGTAGATTTATTCATTCATGTGGGGTTATTCTTTAATAACGATCTTAAAAGTTCAAGAATTAGTATTGTACGTGAATAGTCGGTTGGTGGAGATTGATTTTTGTTCCACATCTCAAGGTTTAAATATTAATTGAATTGAAGTAAAAAGTTGGTTATTGGTTGAGACAAAAGTGGATCAGTGGTACAATAAAATTCACAATGTTGTCGTTTCATGCTTGTTCTAATTCTTGTACTAATTCGAAAGATGGGTCAGAACAGTATGATGGACAAAGGGTTATTCATGGGTCTACGCTATTTAATTACTATCTCCTACCTATATGATTTGTCGTTTGGTGCTAGGATAATTTGATAATGCTGCTACGCTTATTTTTCAAAGTACTGCTCTCGGTGTGAAAGTACTGCTCTTGTTAGTTACAGTACTGTTGTTGCTGCGTGTCTCATTAAAGTACTGCTCGTTATATGAAAGTACTGTTCCATTATTTAAAGTACTGCTCGAGATATTCTTCAAAGTACTGCTTGCTTTATTTTCAAAGTACTGCTCACCAAGTTCATTCAAGGTACTGCTGTTCGTCTATGATTGAAAGTACTGCTCGTTCATTCTTTGAAAGTACTGCTCGATATAGTAAACTACTGCTATGTTCTAAGGTACTGATTCTTTCAAAGTACTGCTGTGATTTATGGAGACAAGTACATAGTTTTATGGTTCAATATATATGCATGATTTACAAGCAGTAAGGGGAAGTACTTATGCTTAGATTGAGATAAGTTTGATTGGTTTTGGATTACACACACAGAAGGATATTTGTTACACACACAAAGGAAGAAGTTTTGTTGTTAAAGGTTTCAAAAGGCTCGTTATTTGGATTATTGGATTAATTGATTACGAAGAAGATTGTTTATCATTTATTTGATGTTGTAGTTGAGTTTCACAGGTTTGTGTTCTTATCATATAGCTTGATGAATCTAGCAATGTGTGATTTTTCTTATGATGCTCTATGCACACATTGGCTATCACTTAAAGGAGTTACATTGTAGTGCTCAGTGTCTCATATTAGTTGAGGATTTTGTCAAGGGATTGCATTCTACTTATATTGGTGTTTCATATAAGTTTGGAGTCACGTGGTTAGTACAAGACATAAGACACAAGTTTGGGTTATTCTACTTCTTCATCAAGTTCGTTATATTTGGTTTTCTTCATCAGTAATCATTAAAAGGAGCCTACATAATTGAAGATTCAAGAGATGGTAAACATATTGGTTTCAGGGGAAGCTAATTGTTTAATTGTTTAACCATCTACATGCACCACTCAAGGGGAAGCTTTGCATATGTTCCCTATTTGTTGATAACAAAAAGGGGAAGAGATTTTGAAGAGATGTTTGAGTGGCATGGCATAGATTAAGGGGAAGACAAGATTTGTTTCATTCAGGGAGATGCTTACATCTCAACTTTTCTACTTCATCTAGGGAAGTTCGTACAAGAAGGTGTTTGTTTTGTCATCATCAAATAGGGGAAGATTGTTGGGTCTATTATTGATTTGATGATACAAAACAAGAAGAATGAAACATGAAGGACTTGAAGTGACAAGAAGGAATTCTACAAAAGATGGGAAGGACTTGCTTGCAAAAGAAGTTTTATTTATTAGTCCTTCGTAGTATTTTGTAAACCCTAATATCTCTCTATATAAAGAGATCAAGGGTGTAGGATTTTATTAACAAGTCTTCCACAATGTAGACGTCTAGTAAAGGGGTGTGTGTGTAACCTAGCCGTAGGAGATAAACGCCTAGGGTTTATTAGTGTTTTAGTTTACAGAGCATGTTCTACTTGATCAAGGTAGAACATGTTAATAAGTTTGTTAATCGTTAGAGAAGATAATGATAATGAAAAACCTTGTTTATGATATTGTTTTTTATTCCGCTAAGTTGTTAATCTTATGAACATTATCATTCCTTGATATAGTTAAAATTAGACCTCGTCTAAGAGCTACAACGATCTTATCAGTTTTGTTGCCGCCCTTGCCACCAAAAAAGGAGTATTGGGTTTCACCTGTTGAGTTGCAATAGCTTTGGAACTTGATGGAATCAAGTACTCCTCCGTGTGCAATGCTTATTTTTTTCAATAAAGCCTTCTGGCATATATGTACAACTTTTCCCTTGAGTACCCCATGGGCCATGAATTATGCATCCTTCAAAAGTTGTAGCTCCCTAAAACCCATACAACAACATAAAAACAAAGTTTGGGCTTAATTAAGAACGTTAATTAAGAACACAAACAAAAAGAGATAGCACAAGAGTTATTGAACCCCTACCATTATTAAGGTATTGAAAACTTTATTTAGATTGTTAGCAAGTCTTGAACACTACCCACTTCCTGTAACAAACAGCCATAAGAATTGTTTACATTCCAAATCACTTCATATGCATTTATGTTACTGTTGCTAGTAACAAATGCAGTACGTTACTGCTATTGATAATTTCTGTAACGATAAAGCACAAAAAACCTGTTGGAAAATTTAGTGCACTTGAAGGATTATTTCACACCTGGTAATGGGTTTGGAGGTACGGAGTGTACACCCACTTGGTCACTGAATTCCTTGACTCAATAGTGGTTATGATTGATCAAAGTACTGCTTGATCAAAGTACTGCTTCATTATTATGGAAAGTACTGCTACGTTTTAACCACTGATCCCTACTATTATAGGAATGTATTATGTTATAATTAATGGGCCGTTAATTATACATAATTCTATCGGCTAGGGTTTGAGTATTCTCTATTATAAATAGAGGTCACATCATTCTACATGAGACAAACAACGATTAACATCAAACCCTAAACACTAAATACACATCTGGTTCTTGCTTTGTGCCTAAAACAAGAACATCACTTGGTCTTATCCCATAGAGATATTCGTGTAACCCAGGCATAGGGTCGAATAGTTTCTATTAAAAAGTGATACCACGATTTCAAGTGAATATCCAGTACCTTATTGATTATCTTAACCCTAATCTGGGAACACGACAAACACATAATTACTAACAATCAATAGAAACTATTAGTGATAATCAATGGCTGCTGCTATGAGACAAATGGCTGCTAACTTTTCCAAGTTGGAAAAGTTTGAAGGTGTTGATTTCAGAAGATGGCAAAAGAAGATGCACTTCTTGTTGTCAAGTATGAATGTGGTGTATGTTCTGACTACTGCTATTCCTCAAGATTATGGAGATGATGCTACTGTGGAACAAATTAGGGTCAGAAGCAAGTGGGAGAATGATGACTATGTCTGCAGAGGTTTAATCCTTAATGGTATGTTTGATTCTCTTTTTGATATTTATCAGAATGTTAAATCTTCTCAAGAACTATTGGATTCCTTGGAAGCCAAGTATATGGCTGAGGATGCATCAAGTAAGAAGTTCCTTGTAAGTAATTTTAACAATTACAAAATGGTTGATTCTAGACCTGTCATGGAACAATACAATGAACTTCTTAGTATACTTGGTCGATTCACACAACACAAGATGAACATGGATGAGGCTATTTCAGTCTCTTGTATCATCGATAAATTACCTCCTTCTTGGAAAGATTTCAAGCATATGCTTAAGCATAAGAAGGAGGAGTTAACTCTTGTTGAGTTGGGCAGTCACCTGCGCATTGAGGAATCACTCAAAGCACAAGATATTGACAAGCCAAAGAGTAGCAATGCTACTGGTCCATCAGTTTTCAATGTGGTGGAGCATAACAACTCCTCCAGGAACAATGACAACAAGGGCAAGCGTAAACATCATGATAACACCAAAGATGATCTTAACAAGAAATCTAAAGTTACTTGTTGGAAGTGTGGGAAACCTGGACACTTCAGGAAAGATTGCAAGGGTGGTAAAGTTGGAAACAAATCCAATGGATCAGGCACAAGTGGATCTGAGAATGGTAAAACCAATTCTCTGAAAGGTCAGAATATATTTAATAAGTCTTTTGAGATTTATTATGTTACATATATATCTGAAATTTACTTTGTGCAGGATGATGATGTTTCTTGGTGGGTTGACTCTGGTGCTACAATTGATGTGTGTAAAGATAGAAGCTGGTTCAAGACTTATGAGTCAATGAATGATGGTTCTATTCTTCATATGGGAAACGAGTCAACTGCCCTGGTGCATGGAAAAGGATGTGTTGATTTGAAGTTTAGTTCTGGAAAGATTGTTTCTTTGTTTAATGTTTTACATGTTCCTGATGTTAGAAAGAATTTGGTTTCTAGTAGTGTTTTGAATAATTGTGGTTATAAACAAGTAATTGAATCTGATAAGTATGTTTTGTCTAAACATGGTGTGTTTATTGGTTTTGGCTATTTGTGTAATCAAATGTTCAGGCTTAATATTGTGCATGATAATGTTAATTCTGCTTTTATGTCAACCACTAAATTGAATGATTCAAACTTATGGCATGCTAGACTTGGCCATGTACACTTTAAAAGAATGCAAGATATGTCTAAGGATGGATTAATTCCAGCCTTTGATATGGACACTAAAAAGTGTAAAACTTGTATGATGAACAAAATAACTAAGAAACCTTTTCAAAGTGTAAAACGTGAAACTAAAGTGTTGGAACTGATTCATAGTGATCTATGTGATTTGCATGCTACTCCCTCTTTGGGGAATAAGAAATACTTTGTGACTTTTATTGATGATGCTTCTAGGTTTTGTTATGTTTATTTGTTACATACTAAGGATGAAGCATTAGATAAATTTAAAGTATTTAAAACTGAAGTTGAATTGCAACAAGGGTCTCTAATCAAAAGATTTAGGACTGATAGGGGAGGTGAGTACATGGATACTCTGTATTTTCAGTCTGTTGGTATAATCCATGAAACGACTGCTCCCTATACTCCTCAGCAAAATGGTATTTCTGAAAGGAAAAACAGGGTGCTGAAGGAGATGGTTAATTCCATGTTGTCCTATTCAGGGCTGAGTCAAGGGTTCTGGGGTGAAGCTATGTTAACAGCTTGCTATTTATTAAATAGGGTTCCCAACAAAAGGAACAAGGTTACCCCTTATGAACTCTGGACTAAAAGAAAACCCAACCTGAACTTTCTCAGGATTTGGGGTTGTAGGGCTGTTGTAAGACTCCCTGATCCAAAGCAGAAAACTTTGGGTGAAAGAGGCATTGAATGCATCTTTGTTGGATATGCTGAGCATTCCAAGGCATATAGGTTCTATGTTATTGAACCTAATGAATCTGTTTCAATTAACTCTATAATTGAATAAAAGGATGCACTCTTTGATGAGAATAGATTTCATCAGTCCCTAGACCAAGTCAGAGGATTCCAGATGGAACCAATGATACTGGTGTTTCAGAGATCCCTAATGAGGTTTCTGATGAGGTTGTAGAACAACAACCTGAACCTGAGCTCAGAAGAAGCAAAAGGGTCAGGACTCCAAAGTCATTTGGACTTGAATTTCAATTATACTTAATTGAAGGTACAAGGAGTGAGGTCTCTGACCAATATTCCTATTGCTTCATTGTTGAGGATGATCCCAAAACATTTGAAGAAGCAATGAAGTCCTAGGATGTTGCTTTCTGGAAAGAAGCAATTAATGATGAGATGGACTCCATCATGGGCAATAAACACTTATGTGTTGACTGATCTACCACCTGGTTGCAACCCTCTAGGTTGTAAATGGATTTTCAAAAAGAAAATGAAGGTAGATGGAACTGTTGAAAAGTTCAAGGCAAGACTAGTTATTCAAGGCTTTAAACAAAAGTCAAGAATAGACTATTTTGATACTTATGCCCCTGTGGCTCGTATCAGTACCATAAGATTGCTAATTGCTTTGGCATCAATTCACAATCTGGTTATTCATCAGATGGATGTGAAGACAGCTTTCTTGAATGGTGACTTAGATGAGGAGGTTTACATGAACCAACCTCAGGGCTTCATCATGCCTGGCAATAAAAACAAGGTGTGTAAACAAATTAAGTCTCTTTATGGACTAAAACAGGCACCTAAGCAATGGCATCAAAAATTTGATAAAGTGGTTTTGTCTAGTGGTTATTTACTTAATCAGGCTGACAAATGTGTATATAGCAAATTTGATGAATCTGGTAAAGGAGTCATCATTTGTCTATATGTTGATGACATGTTGATCTTTGGCACTGACCAAAATCAAGTTGATCTTACAAAAGAATTTTTGTCATCAAAGTTCTCCATGAAAGATATGGGGGAGGCTGATGTTATCCTTGGTATTAGGATTAAACATGAAAGTAACAAAATTTCTATCTCTCAGTCTCATTATATTGAGAAGGTGTTGAAGAAATTTAATTACTTTGATTGTACTCCAGTGAGTACTCCTATGGATGCAAGTGAGAAACTAATGCCTAATACTGGCAAAGCTGTATCTCAACTTGAGTATTCTAGGGTGATTGGCTGCTTGATGTATGCCATGACTTGTACAAGGCCTGATATTGCTTTTGTAGTGGGTAAACTGAGCAGGTATACTAGTAATCCTAGTGCTCATCACTGGCAAGCAATTCAGAGGGTTTTTAAGTATTTGAAGAGAACTATGAATTATAGTCTCTCACATACTGGTTATCCTTCTGTATTAGAAGGATACACTGATGCAAGTTGGATCAGTAACACTGAGGACAATTCGTCTACCAGTGGCTGGGTATTCCTACTTGGTGGAGCTGCAATTTCTTGGGCATCCAAGAAACAAACTTGCATCACCAGTTCAACCATGGAATCTGAATTTGTGGCTTTAGCTGCTTCTGGTAAAGAAGCTGAATGGTTGAGAAACTTGCTTCTTGAGATTCCATTATGGCCTAAACTGTAACACCCCCAACTCAAATATGGCAGCTATCGTGCTGGGGGTATTACGAAAATAGAAACCAGGCACATTTATAGTAAACGACCACAACTCGGGACGTTTGAAATGTGACCAAAACATATCATTCGATTTACAAACC
>LBNU01036155.1:0-10396 GCA_014162995.1 Artemisia annua | reverse complement strand
TTTTAATAGATGTACTTATCATATTATATTTTTGTGGGTGTCATTTTCAGGTGGAAGCATATGGTATAAACTTTGACAGTCTTATTCATCTTTGATTAATACTTCATCAACTACATACCAACCTAATATGTACACCACAACGAACATAATCTAATCAACGACTTGCAAGAGTTAAGTACAAAGACTGGACACGGAGAGTATTGCAGAAAGCATTAATCAGTGATATATGGTCTGGTGAATATGCGAAATATTTAAATATTGGTCAGATTGTATGTAATCTGTATCGTGGTATTTGTGTTGTTTATTTATTTCGTGCTTCTTGGCTCAGTTTGAATACGCCACTTCAATCAAGAGATAATAAAATCAACTGTCATCTCTTATGAGTTCTCTCCGAATGGCAGGTTACGTTGTAGGTTAAAAATATCAAATTGCCACTGTCTTTTAACTTTGACAAGGGTTTGTAGTTCTTGTATCTTGGAAATTACAGTGTTTTATATTTTCAAATAAACTTAATATACTTGATGTCCATATTTCTGTGTAAAGTTATAAAGTCATACAAGCTCTACGGATCTCCTGGTACCATGGTTTTTGACATATTTACCCTCTAAATCTAATTTGTACTTTTGACGAATTTAGATTTCAGAAGGTTGGCGACTTTATATACAGAACAAAAGTTGAACGTTGATTAATTTTCTTGATTGACCGTATTGGTAAAAAAACACGATGGGAAAGCTTTGAATAGTGTTTATGATTTGCAGAGACACACCAGAGAAGACTCGCAAACGAATTGATAATTGGTTCATAACTAAAATTCAACTTTAGAAATAGGGTTTTTCTTTTTAGAAACCTCAATAACTACTCGTAATAGTATAGGTCGAAAATAAACTCAGCTGGCAAACAAACAATACAGCATGTTTAAATTTTACCAAATTTTGCTATACAAATTGGTGGTCACATATTTTGGTAACAAACTTAAGTAAGTTGCAACATTTGGTTGTGAATCGCGTTGTTCAATAAGAAGCTTAACATATTTCGCATCATGTAGTTAAAAGTAGCAACTTCATATTGGTTTGGATTGATAGTACATCTTGCACTTATCCCAAATGTTTGGCAAATATTCAGAATAAACGACCGAATCTGACAACTTGTGCATCAAATAACTATTTAGCAACTTGGATTATGTTCTAGATGGCACAAAACATTGGTTATAACATCAATCAATATTTAAGAAACAGGCATATATGCACTCGACGGATGTTTAATTTAGCAACAACAAAAAAAACATAATATTATCACACAAACAAAGCACGCGGATCACCAGTATAAGAAGCCGGACTTCACACAAAACAGAGGTAGGTGCACTTCTCATCACAAATACTTTATGATCATCCACAAAGCCACAACAAGGAGTGCAATTCCAATCACGGACAATAGAAGGCACAAGCAGGAACAACCACCTTTGGTGCGTTTGTTCAGAACCGCAAGATTTTTCTGCACTCTCTGTATATTCCAAAACAAAAACAAAATACAAATTGTCAAAAATGGATTGTAACCCGTCACACATCATGTAAATGATTAAATGATTTCATAAAATCGATAGTTTTTTATAAAAATAATAAATACAGGCAATATTCAACTGTGGCAGTTTCTTGTGGAGTATTAAAAGCTCAGGTTGTTGGTAGGTAAAGCAAACTTAAGTAATGTTGTTTAAAATGGGTGGAATCTGTTCTATTTGGTGTACATGAATCTATTTATGACAAATACAAATTGTTGGGGTGGGCATATATGATCGGGATCGACAAAACCGGACCGCAAGCTAGTATATTGCGTTTACTTGTAGGATTTAAAAAGAAATATGTTTTTTCGCTTTGGATTAACGTAGAACCTAAAGCCTGTTTCAAATTTATTCCATTTTAAAAGAACTTGAATTATCTATTTACGATCCGAATTTAGACTGAACCAGTTCCATCCCAGAATCAGATTCATACAAGCATATTTAGACCGATCCAGATTTTGTGATCATCCATTTTTTCCCCAATTTTGGCCGGGTCTAGTTTTAAACCCATGAATATCTTAGAAAAAATAGGATGCTCAAAAGCATATTAGTAGGGAGTATAACCTTAAGTCGGGAATCTGTGACTTCTACATGTTCGTCCAGGTCATCCTGTATAGCAGAAAAGAGCAAAGAAGCATTAGATCATTTCCATCGAGGCATATTTGTTCATAAATTTTAATAAGCTAAAATAAGGAAAGAACTCAAAGAAGTGAAAGGAGAATGGCATACAATGAGTCTAGTGTGCAAGCCAAGTTCCTCATTGACTGCCAAAGCAATATGCTTAGTACTTAACACAGTCTCCTCCAATTGCTCTAGGCCTTCATCTTGTTCTGCATATAGAAAATCATAGATAAAACCATGCATAACCATTAAAAGTCTAAAAGAGAGTAATATGCAATATATTTACTAGATTAAAAAAGGTTGTGAATATGATTGCTAACCTCTCATAATTTGTCTCTGGAGCCCGACAACACCTGAGTTGTCCAAACCAGCAATTCTGCTCATGGCATCTGCTGGTTTAATATCTGGCCCAAGCAAGCTGTCCCTATTACCAAAGTTTGACATGTTCAAGGTGGAAGCCATCTGCGTTACCTTTGTCCTCAAGTTTGCAAGATTATCTCGACGTCGATTCATCTCTTTCTCTGTCCTGGAATAGAGAAAAAAAGATTCATTGATGTTCAGATGACTTTGTTACAGTTTCAACAAAGTTTGAAAGGTAAAAGCACAAACAACTGATTAAAGTTTGTGCGAAAACAAAACTAGATATGTGACCTAATTGGCGGGACTGCACACTATGGTATTTAGCATGGGTAGAATTGACAGCTGAAAGAAGCTACTTAAGCTCTTATGACATATCTAAATTTGAACATCTCTGAAACAAAATGTACAAATTTTAGAATTAGACTATGCAAGTCATGTAGATCATACTATCAGCAAATGCCTCAAGCCCTTAATCTTACCTGATAAGGTTCTACGATAATATAAATTACTAAATTTGAACAGCTCTGAAACTAAATGTACAAATTTTAGATCAGACTATGCAAGTCATGTAGATCATACTATCAGCAAATGCCTTAAGCCCAATCTTACCTGATAAGGTTCTACGATAATATAAATTTCTAAATTTGAACAGCTCTGAAATTAAATGTACAAATTTTAGAATTAGACTATGCAAGCCATGTAGATCATACCATCAGCAAATGCATTAAGCCCTTGATCTTACCTGATAAGGTTCTATGATAATATAGATTTCAATCATAATCATAGTCATCATAAAGTTACAAACAGAGAACTTGCAGAATAGTTTTTTTAAAAGGCGTTAAGGGCTCATACTAGTTGTCTTTTCACAATCACAAGTGGAATTTTATGTTTGTGATTGAAGTATTAAGTTTCAATGCAACATACTAGCATAAAGACACGTAGTTTTACTCTTGATATTCCTTTTAGAACAATTTACACTGATGAAGCAGATTATGACCAAATCCGAACAAGAGAAGAATATACCTACATTCACTATCATCCAAATGACGCAATGAAAATGAATAATTAACTAATAATCAGATATCCCATATTCTTTTACGAGAAGGTTGGAAAGTCATATGCTACTTGGCAGTTAGAACCTTTGTACGCTTAAGACACGCTGCTCTGTACTGTATTATAATAATACTTAAATAGCTATCATTCACGTTAAACATAAAAGACTATACACCACTACTCTCAGTTAATTAGTTCATGTAACCTATATCATATGCAAGATCTTTGTAACCCCAATAATAAGTATATGGATCTGCTCATCTGCATATCATAGGTAGCTAATAAAAACTAGAAGTGCATGAATTTTGGAATGACGATGAACAAGCCCGTATGAGCATATACTATGCCTACTAAACCGGAGATGGTGCAAATGGATGTGAATATGTGATAGTTAAAATAAACCAAGGGATATATGATATACATATCTTCTAAAAAAAACTGAATCTCCCACAATGAATGAAACCATTGTGAAAGAGTAGCACGTGGTCCATATCCATGACAGTTGACCCAACCACACCCAAATCTTCCTCATTTATCACAATTACTAAGATCTCTACGTGTTTATGTCCATACACCTACACTTCCTCTATGATTCAGCCAAAAATTGTAGCAGGACACCAAATATGCTTGTTAATAATCTGTGGTAAAGTAAAACAAAAGCAAACTCAAAAAGATGACCATGATAGGGACACACAATACAAGCTAACCAAGTTAATTACACATGTAGTCCACAAAACTCAACTTGCAGTTATCATAATTTCAGTGCACCAACATAAAGAAACACTTACAAAGGCTGTTTTGCAGGAAGCTTAGTCAAAAGAGACTGTAAACTATCAAGCCTCGTCCCCAATATCGTAATCTTCCTCCTGATAGCGGACGAATGCCTCTGCGCTTCTGGCCCCGTCCCAAAGGAACTCCTCTCGGATATCATCCCAGTGATATCATCAGCAAGTTTAGACGCCTCATTATATTCCCTTGTCCACTGATCCGATGAAGACGCCATTTATCTGAAAAAAACACAACCAACAAAAACCTTAACACGTTAATCACTCCATAACTTCCTAATAAGCTGTACAATTCACATAATTTCAGACTGTGTTTGGGATTGCTTATACTTGTGCTTACAAATGAGCTGCTTAAACATAAGTACTTGAAGACGTCTTATTCTGTTTATAAAGCACAATAATACTTGAACAAATTATATCTTTATGTTTCCATTTATATAAGGTTTTCCGTTCAGCTTATTTGACCTCAAAACCGCTTCTTGCTTAAGCTTCTGCTTACAAATAAGCACTGATCACATATAACTACTTGGGGATATAGTGTTTAGAAATATAAAAGTACATTTTATTGCATCTCACATTGATGATCAGAAACTGCTTATTTTACCTCAAAATAAGCAAGCTCCTAAATAACCTTTGTATGCAAACAAGCCGTAACTTCCATCAAAATCGCTACGAAAACATAAATATCTATTTAATCAAGCAAATATACATCATGCTAACATCACATATTCAACGATCTACCTATCACTATTTTAGTGCACTGAAATTAGCTGCTTATTTAAGCAGAAGAGCCACAAAACTGCTTCTGCTTAAGCAGATAAGCAATCATAAACACCTCCTATGTACATAAACAAGCCCTAATTTAGGTCAAAAGTCGCTACGAAAACATCAATACCTAAAAAAATCACACAATCCACATCATCCTAACAATACATAACATAAATTCAACCATCTATCATCTATCTAGAAACGCTATTTACTTCCATAATTCTCAAATAAGCACGCAGCTTCTTACCTGCTTATCAAAAATTTCTTATTCTACTATTTTATCTCAAAATAAGCCGAATCAGCCTGGATGATACAAAACAGCTTACGCCTGAAAATAAGCAATCTAACAGCTTCCTAAATATCCTTTGAGAATGCTATTTAATTCCATAATTCTCAAATAAGCATGCAGCTTCCTATGTGCTTATCAAAAACTGCTTATTCTACTATTTTAACTCAAAATAAGCCGAATCAGCCTGGATGACACAAAACCACTTACGCCTTAAAATAAGCAATCTAACAGCTTCCTAAATATCCTTTGTGCATAAACAAGCCCTAGTTCAGGTCAACTCGGTCAAAATCGCTACGAAAACATCAATACCTATAGAAATCACACAATCCACATCATCCTAACAATACATAACATCACAATTTCAACGATCTCACCAAAATCTCTATTTAACTCCATAATCCTCAACCTCAAAAATTAGGGTTTCAATTAAACTAATCAATTTAAATAACAATCAGCATACAAATAGATCATCAATTAATATATTTATATAGTGATCAATCGGTGAATAAGGTAAACCTATAAAATAAAATAAAATTGAATATAATTATTTTTTACCTCAATGGATCAGTTTGTAAGGTTTGTTAGATTGTAACTGAATCTGTTATTCGGTTGAATTTTGTGATGATGATGATGATGATGACGTCACCGATAACCGGCGAGGTTTTGTTGTGTATATTGTCGTCTTCTTCTTCTTCTACATTTACTTTTTTAAATATAATTTGATTTAAATAAATTGGGATGATAAAGGTGCAATTCAAAACGGTGTCGTATTTGGTTTAGGTAGCTGGGCGGTTCATCCACGTTTTCAATCTACATCAATTATTGACGTGTATTATTATTTATTTGTTTTTTTTTTTCAAACATTATTATTGTTAAGTTGATATTTTCAAATATATTCTTAAGTTGATTAATAAAAAAAAGAAAATCTTTTACATTTTGTTCTTATTTATTTCATCAAAGCCTCTTATAAAAACGAGCTAAGCTCACGCTAGTAAAATTCGTCATGAATTAAACTCGATTTATGAGTATATGGCTCAAAATAAACTCAAGCTCGAGCCTACTAAACAAGTCAAGCTTAAGGCTTAAAATACTCGGACTCGCCTCAACTAGTTTCCGCCCTCCACGCTGATGTTAAAACTTCTTTTTACATCTTCATAACACTAGTATTATCTATAAGGTTTAATTTGTTACTAGTTTGCAAGAGTTGTTTATTACTCTTTTTTAACTCAAAAGTTTCAATAAAGTTAAGGCTCCATAAATCCTATAAACGCAATATCTCGCAAAACTTAGCAATGACACGGGATAACAAAGTTGTACCGGATCGGAAGTGTACGTCCATGAGTAAGCAACAAAATCTTACAAGTTATCAACATACTCATTCGCAAGCAAATGACCTCAGGATGCATAACAAGCACGTATTAGCAAATATAGCAGATGATAGAGTAGACAATGTATACAAATAAAGTAGTTAACAATCATAATGTCTCTACAAGAGTACAAGTAACCTTTTTCTTAAAAACTCACCAATGAACAAGAATATCCCACTTAAGTATGAATGTATGATAACAATGAGTACCATTCAAGACCTAACTGAAAGACGGGTATAGAATGTGCCTTAAATAACGCGCTAAGTTAGACATATTTTCGGATAATTTTCTCTTTCAGAAACGAGTAGAATTTGTTATTAGTCAATACATTGAATACTTTTCAAAATATTACTCCATATGTCTTAAAATATAAGTCTTGTTTGATTTTTTGAAGTATTTTTTTTTTCCTTAACTTTGACTTTAAATATATTTGTTTATATTTTATAATATTTGATGAAAATTGTATCAATGAAAATACCTTTAATTTATACGTTTTGCATCAAGTATTATATAACACGAAAAAAATAGTTAATGTCAAAGTTGTAGAAGAAAGATTTTAGAAGTCAAAACTTAAATTATATTTGGGGACGGAGGGAGTATGAAAGAAACATTCATGTATTTAATTTAATGATAGTTTATCTCATTTTATAACCGTAAGCTATAACCAATTGGCGATAAATAGTGTTGTAAACGAGCCGCATTATCAAGCTCAAGCTCGACTCAACTACTAAAACTCGAGCTCGGTCGAGCTTTACATTTCAAAACGAGCTGACCCGAGCTCTATTATTTCTACATGTCAAGCTCGAACTCGATGAAGAATTGGTATATCAAATTCAACTCGACTTATTTTTTTTTAAATAAGTAATTTTTATGTACAAAAAAGGTTAAAAATGTAATTTAGTTCTCATTAAGGCTCATGTGCTTTACTAGACGAGTATTTTGAAGCTCAAACTTAACTGAAAAATATACTCGAACAGCTCACGAGATGTCACGTCTCGATTACACTCCCCGCAAACAACTTTTGAAAAAGAAACGCGGGCGGTTCATTCAAGTTGCTAAGAAAAATTAATAAAAACAAAAAAGGCGCATATAAAAGGCTTCCTCAGGTTGACCATTTTACCCTCAAAACTAAACAAAACTCAAAAAGTCAAACCCCAGTCTCGCTCCCGTTGACCGTCGTCACTGAAACCACCGTCACACCGTCATCGTTTCCTCCGGCCAAAATCAACCGGCGACGGTTCCACCACCTCATCACACATCACATATGACGTCACTTTCCTCCTTTACATCCTAATTTCACACCCACCGGAAAACCTAGCAAAACTCACCGGCGAACCGCCGGCCGGACGGAAAGATGTCGGACATAGACCGGCAAATAGAGCGACTGATGAAATGCGAGCGGTTAAATGAACACGAAGTGAAATCGCTTTGTCTAAAAGCCATGGAGATACTTGTTGAAGAGAGTAATGTTCAACGTGTCGATGCTCCTGTTACTGTATGTTAAATTTACTAGTCGTTTATTTCGCGCATTATCGCTAATATAGTTTTATGTATTTTAGAGCTCTGTTTATGTGTAGTTTATTTCTGCTTGTTAAAATGTAGTGAAAATGTGGTTAGGTTAGATACTTATTCGAGTTTAATTACTAGCACTGTATTCCGAGTCGATATAAGCTTGACGTGATTGCTTAATGTGAGAGTAATGTTCAACGTCTTGATGCTTCTGTTACTGTATGTTGATACTTACATATTTTTATATAAATTTGCGAGTCGTTTATTTCGCGCGTTATCGCTAATATAGATGCTCATTTATTTATTTACTTTTTTTTTTATTACATTTTGATTGTTATTTGATATCCGGTGAATGTATTTTTAGCGAAAATGTGGTTAGGTTAGATATTTATTGGAGTTTAGTTTCTAGTACTGTATTTCGAATCGAAAAGCTTGACGTGACCGCTTATTGTCAGAGTAATGTTCAGCGTGTTGATGCTCCTGTTACTGTATGTTGATACTTACTTATTTTTATATAAATTTACGAGTTGATTATTGTGCGTAGTATTGCTAACTGTGATTGCTCAGTGTTTTTAGGGCTCTGTTCATGTGTAGTTTAGTTCTGTTTGTGAGAATGTGGTTAGGGTAAGTTGTTATTTGAGACTTCGACTACTGTATTGTAGCTCGAATGGGAAAGTGTATGCTTATTGAGTGTTTGGATAAATTCAATATGGTTTGGCTTTTCTGCGTATGTGTAGTTCAATTTGTATGTGAAATTGTCTCTAAGTTAGATTATTACTCGACTATAGGTTAAGGATGAATTTAGTTTCTAGTGTTGTATTTGGAAGTAATAAGTTTAATGTGAATGTTAGAGGATGTTCGGGTTACTAATTGGGTGTTTGGATAGTTGAGAATGCTTCGGCTTGTTTGCTTATTTTGTGGTAAATAAGCATTTCATTGTTATTTATTTATTATTTAATTTTACTATGATTTACTTATGTTGTGTATTATTGCTAGTTGTAAATGCTCATCGATTTTAGGGCTTTGTTTACGTGTAGTTCAATTCTGTTTGTGAAATGTGTTTTGAGTTAAGTTTTGGGATGAATTTAGTTTCTAGTATTGTATTTCAAGTCGAAAAGTTTGATGTGAATGTTGGAGGATGTTTCGGATTGCTAATTGAGTGTTTCGTTAATTAAAAATGGCTTATATGCTTATTTTGGGTAAATTAGCAGTTGACTGTTATTTAGTTTTGAGATGAAATTTGGATGACCTTTAGGCCCTCGTATGTGACCTAGAAACCTTTTAAGTATATGCGAATGAGTGTTTATCAATATTTTAACATCCGATTATGGCAATTTTTTACATATTAAAAGATAAGCAAATCTAAAGTTCTAAACACTAGTTTCTGATGTGCTTATTTGTTAAGCTGCTTATGAGCTTATCTGCTTATAAGCAGAAAAATTAAGCAATTTGCCTAGTTAAAGTTAGGATATCAATCTCTACTACAATAACTTAGGGTTTACAGTTATTCCCATGAAGGATTGTCACATATCATTGGCAACATTACCAAATTTATCATAAATCATAGGGAAATGTAGAGTTGAAAGTCCATATGTGTTCAGTGTTCTCACTTGTGATGTTCTGATATATTATAGTTATGGGAATTATTAGTCTGTGTCATTAAAGTTTTCACGTTGTTTGTTATTGTGAAATATTGTATCTTCACTTAGTAGGAATGTAGGTTAGAGGCTTGCCTGGGAGTGTCTTTGACTCCTCGTACATTATTGATTACGAGTGTTCACTCATGGGCCTTATCCCGTGCTTATAAAGTAGTTCAACAGAAGCATATTAAATTTGACACGTCACGACTATGTGAAGGTGTATTTAGTATTGGCGAGAGTGGTTTACAGACGAAGGCTATCCTTTGTATTACTAATATGCTGTTTATAAAGAGTATTTCAACTCTTTGCTGTGAGTTTATCTTTTTATTTCCTATAAAGTAGTGGCATTGTTATGCAGAGCATTCTGTTAGACCCACAGAGCATACTAATCAATGGAAAATCGAGTCCATTAACTTAGATAAAGAATCAATGAATTGATGTCAGCTGCT
>LBNU01036154.1:74229-86699 GCA_014162995.1 Artemisia annua | reverse complement strand
TGGTAACTTCCCCTTTTGGCGAACCATTTCAGGACAATATCTAGAATCGACTATCGAGTATAGAATAAGATCCATTTATCCAAGTGTGTTTCTAGTTTTTGGCATTTGAAACCTTATCATACTCCACTAGCTATCAACCTTATAGTTTGACAAGTTGTATTTTATTGGTATAGAAAGTAGCTTTTTGGAATGTTATATAGTTGCAAATTTTGACTCCCAAAAGTTGTATACATACATATAGTAGCAATAGAAAAGTGAAACTTAAAAATGGTCCAAAAAGTACATGTTACAGGGCTTTAAGACTATATGGACCACTTTGCATAGAATTAGGCCTTTTGTTAGAGAGATGCAGCTTTCACAGGAATTATTATTATTCTCTGTTTCAAAAGGAACACGTTTGATAATGATAGGTACTGTAATTTTTATGTAAACCTTAAATGTGGTTTTAACTTTCAAGGTTGAAAAGAACTTGTTAGATTACAGTTACGGAATCGTGCCGAACCCATCAAGAGATGGTCTTGAAATAAATATCTGAATGAGAGACTAGCTTTTCGGAAACTTTAGAAATCGTAAAGAGAATGAAATATAGTGCATAATGGTGTGGGCATGGTTCATTTCTTCGATTTTGTATGTCTATAATCAGTTTTGACATGTTCGATAGAAACCTTGAAATATACCGAATAAAACATTGTTTCAAAAATCTGAATACGCGTCTAGTGCCTAATATTAGAGGTGTCGAGTTTTGAGTCAATAGACACCAAATTGGTAAGCATAGTAAACATGACAAACTTGTTTAATGAGCACACCGAGTTTCTGGTGACTTTTTCAACTAATTACAATCTATCAACCTGATAAAAATGTTAATGTAAAATTACAATTTATTTATAAGTTCAGTTTCATTTGCTCTCCAATGTTTGTATAGTTGTGTGTCTTCAAATTTATCATGTACTTCTAAATTGTTTTGCGGATCGTTACACTTCTTAAATATATATAGTGTATCCTCAAACTATTTCGACACTTGCCTTTTAATATATATCGTATGTCTTGCGATTCTAGTGGTATGTGAGTTGCCCGTCAACTTGAAGGTTGTGGGTTCAAGCTTCGTTGAAGTCATTTGTGAGAATATTGTGAAATAGGTATTATAAGGTCTAAAAAAATTGCCATTAAAAAGAAATAGTAACATAGGAAGTAGGAAATCAATTTTTTGTTAGAGAAACAATATGTATGAACTGGCAGGAACACATATTTTCTTCTAAAAGCATTTTAATCATTATTATCTAAAATGTTTTTCCTTTTGGTAAAAACATAATAATTGAATCTCATTGGCATAATCAATGCTAACAACAATTTGAACCAACCCTAGAAAAGATTATCATATTTAATTGAGATAGAAAGGTGTATAATACTACTTTATTTTCACTTTTTCTCCTTTTGGGGATTGAATATATAACTTTCAAAGCAAAAAGTCTTTAGTTGAAGATTTGGGGATCTTCCAACTCCATAATTATGTGGGAAATGAACAAACAACATAATTCATTCATAGTCTTTTTCATCTACCAATCTACATATGAAAATTCCATAAATTAAACTTAGAAAAATAGCTATGAATATAAGGATGGTGGCAGTCATGCTTCCGAAAAAAACCATACCTCCCAAATCCATCAATAATATCATTCCACCTCATCCCAACCATTTCATACTTTTTTCATACCTCCCAACCCCTTTTTAGTGGCAACCATGCCTTTTTCATACCTCCCAACTTTTTTTTTTTTTTCATAAAGTATATTAAACAATTTAATAAAAACATATAAATATTTTATTAATAACTAAAAGAAAAATACATAATACCTAAACTCTTAAAAAATATATATAACCTGACGTTCGGCGTGCCATGTTTAAATAGTCATCAAATCTATCTGGAGGTTCACCCGTTGCGAGTTGCCGAATAGCCGATGTGCATTTTTGTAACGCCGTAAAACTCTTTTTTCCCCTCGCATCTAGGCCCTCTTGAAACCATTCGTAATTCGCTTCAACATCACCAACAACTCTTAAAAACAAGCTTTTATTCATACGAAACCTATCACGAAAAGTATTGTCGGAAAACTTTGGACGTTCAACGAAATAGTCATTCATAAGGGTTTGTAAAGCTTCTTCACGATAACGGGTTACAGACTCCCGAGTTTCGGTAGAGCTTGCCGTGTCGTCAATTGAATCGTACACGGCTAATAAGGTTTCTAGGGTGCTACCGGATGGCAATAGTTCGGACGATTTGGCGGGAACAAATATCGAGTCGGACGAAGAAGATGAAGATGAAACCATTGTAAAAATATGTGAATTGGTTGTGTTAATAATTTGTTATTGTAAGTGAATTGTTTGTGTTTATAAAGAAAATAGAGGTTTAGTATATATAGAAGGAATTTTTTTTTTTTTTTTTCAATGCAACCAACGGTTACATTTTCACTCCCAACGGTCATATTTGCTCCCATGCCGCTCCATACCTCCGAATCATTCCATGCCGTTTACACCATGCCGCTGGCCATACCGCCGAGGTGGAGGCGATGTTCACCGGCGGTATGGCCATGCCATTGGGCATACCGCCCACCATTGCCACCAATGGAGTATCACAAAAAGAGAGATAAAAATAGGAGAAATGATACATAGACCTAAAAATAAACCTAAAAGTAGACCTAAACACATGTGGCATGATCCTGATGGGTTGTAAAATAAGTGGGACCCTGTCTGCAGCCATCAGGATGATGTCACATGTTTTTAGGTCCACAATTAGGTCTATTTTTAGGTCCATGTATCATTTCTCTAAAAATAGTACACTACAAGTACATATGTTTATTTATATATATTTAGATTCCCATGAAGGGATTTAAGCAAGGTTATAAATGGCATGAGGCGTGGCGTGGTAGCATGGTCACGCCTCATGCCTTACGAGTCATGGCGAAGGCATGACATTCTTTAAGGCGTGACTAAGGCGGCAAAAAAATATTTAATAGATTATCATTTATGTTATAGTATCATATTTCATATACATTTATACTACTTACTATATTAAACATTTAGACTAATACTACTGTATTATATATTTATCAGGCCCAAATACGAAATAGCCCAAATTCCAAATACTGGTTCAAAATAGTTATTAAAGGAAAAAAAAAAAAAAAAAAAAANTTTTTCCACGCCACGCCTAGAGCAGCCGCCATGGTCCATTTCGTGGCGCCAAGGCCACGCCTCGCGCCTTGACGACGCCTTGGCGCGCCTTTTAGAACACTGGATTTAAGTACATGTTTATTACTGTCAAAAGATATATATTTGGATTATAGCAAGACTGAGTCTTATATTCACCAGTAAATTATGAGATGCCATCAAAGGGTATGCCATGCATAATGCACATCGGATACCCTACTTACCACATGAGTTGTCTTGATCACTAACATAATGCATTATTGGATGTGTATGTATGCATAATGGGTTGTCTTTGTAACCAATAAATTCAAGAGTCTTGATATATAGACCTAATAAATAGACCTACTTGTGGACCTAATGCTTTAAATGTTTGTACAGTTCATGCACTGTACAAACATTTAAAGCATTAGGTCCACAAGTAGGCCTATTTATTAGGTCCACCAAACATTTCCCTAAATTCAATAATTCCATTTAAGTATTTGCTTTCAAGTTGAAAAGGATCTTGAACATACAGTAAAACCTCTAAAATTAATACTCGATAAATTAATAACCTCGATAAAATTAATAATTTGTCCGGTCCCAACTTAGGACCAGCACAAATTTGGACCCCAATCGATAAAATAATAAGATAATAATTTTTTGAAACACCAGTGTATATATATTAGTCCCAACGAAACTATAAATTAATAATTATTAAAAATTTCATATCTATCTATATATGCGTGTGTGTGAGAGATACACTTCAAAATCTTTAGATTGTTTAGTAAACAATGAATTCATTGTCACTTGCTATTTTTTGTTGAACTTCAAATCTATATTAAGTTTATCTCAAAATCTCCTTATTGCACTAAAGTGTTGGTGTGTTGTCTTCTCGCATTGTAACAAAAAGTGTTAATTTTATTTTTCATAGAGTGTGAATATGAATTCATAAAATTTTAATTGGAGCTTGTTTTTCAAATTTATTTTTCATCTCTAACGAGTATACATTGTATCTAGTATATTACAGTTGAAAATTTAAAGGTCATATGTAAAACCTCTTTAAATTAATAAATTATTAATTTATCGATATAAAAATATCTCGCTAAATTAATAAAATATCCCGGTCACAACACTATTAATTTATAGAGGTTTTACTGTACTTTGCTAGCAATCATGATATAACATTTGGACATCTTCAATAAGAATTTGAAAGTTACCTTGTAACATTGTTTAGACCTAACTATAACGTAGAAAGCACAATTTTTTAGACGATACATAGACATGTTTAAGAACTTATTGATCCTAGCTATATCGCGTATAATCCCCTTTGCATTCTGTTATTATCGTGACGATATCAAGTTAACTGCACTAGTATCTCCACCACACCTCCTTACTTGTACTAAAGGCGAAACTTGATAAACCTATAAATCCAATCACATACGATACTAAAATCACCAACATAGACGTACAAACACACCTGCGATATACACGCATAGTGTATCCTTAGCATGTATCACACAACAACAAGAAGTACGAAATTCCGATTGTTCAGAGAATAAGATCGGTTCTATATAGGGCAGGTCGTATTGATGACCAAACATATCTTTATACCATATTATGCCAATGATTAATTACTAAGGGCATGCATGGCCATCTTTCACACCATAACCTCACGTGTAGGTCCAAAAATACGCGTATATTTCATGTCCTACATAATAAATGTTATTGCATTCAATGCTTTGTCTAGATTATTATCATCTATGGTTAATGCCAAATCTATAATTGTGATGATATACACCCTTTACCTTGTTTGTGTTTGTGTGGCTTCCTTTCTTTTCAATCAATCTTTTTGTGGTTTGTGGCTCCACTGATGAGAAGGTGATGCTATTCATTATCATCATACATTACCATTAAGGTCCCTTCAAATACTAAAAATGATGTCTTATCAGTTAAAGTAAGAATATGTTTTCGCAAGCACTCTAAAACCATACATGAAAAAGAGACTCGATCGACCGCTTTTTTGTGTTCACTGAGTAGTTTGAATTAGGTGTCGTTTGTTTTTTCAGAGCTTTTACCTCTTCATCTGCAAACCATGTCTGCAGAAGAAGAGGTGCACATAAGCTCTTCATCTACAAGAAGAAGACCGTTTGTTTTTGTGCTATTGAAGTACTTAGCATGAAATAGCTAAGTAATTCGAACATCTCCAAACCAATTGTGTTAATTAGACCTGTTTCGGATTTAAGCTGAGTAAAATTTCAACTATTTTACGCGTATTCGATTGAATCATGTTGTTTCATGCTTCAAACCAATTGTGTTAGACCTGTTTCAGATGAACATTATATTAAAACTTTTTGAAACATAACTTAATATAGGGTAAAATTTGTCATTATTGTAAACTTTGAAGGCTAAACTGAATCTAATTCTAGGCTCTCGGAATTAGCCAAGTAGCAATTAATTAATTAATTCATCCACAAACAAATCAAGAATGCTATCACATAATGGGCCATCAAAACATTTTTAATGTCGGCCAATAAAAACCAATTTTTACTCATGAACAAGAAAAAAAAAGATTACAACTTAGAAAAGAAAAGCTTAGAGCTTAGATCAAGTGTAATGGGTGGTCTTCATGTCGGTTTTCATGTCGGTCGACCAACAAAGAGGACACATCCTTCCATTACACACCCCAAATGTAAGATGCGTCTATATTTGGGGTTTTGCAAGAACTCGGTTGAAATAACGACCGACTTTTTTGTAGGGTATGTTTTTTGCGGTGTCATCGATCTCCTTATTATACTAATTAAGTTAGTTATGAAGTTGTTGTAAAGAAAGAAAACTGATATGACAGTGGTGTCCTCGGTGCTGTTGTAAGCTTCGACCGGACTTGAGTCATGATGACGTATAGTCTACACCGGGTCATGAACCCGTTTGGTAAATAATACCCACACGCAAGCCCACTATGCATGGGTCAGTTTCACACTAATTGGACTACCAATTAGACGGCTTTGGCCCACGAGGTCCAAGCCCAATGATTATTTAGGAATGTGAATAAACGATATCTCCTAATTATAGGATGTATATCAAATACCCGCGATACGCGGGATACACCAAGGTTTGCGGAACACGAAACCAACAAGGATTCGTGTCTATATATAGAGGGCATTATGACTCTCACAAAGGTACGACTTACAAACCCTAAATACTCACAACCCTAAAACACGATTACTTACTCTCACGCCGGAGGATAATCGGGGGAGACAATCCCTCGATAAGCCTAACGGTGTCTGTTACTTTCTTAGTGCGCAGGTCTCAAGCAATATCAACCAATTGATACAAGAAAAGGAACCCAAACAAGGAACGCCCAACTTTTGTATCAACAAGTCATAACTTGGCTCGCTTGTAATCAAGCTTTGTGTCTAGATTTCTGGCTTAGCACCAATACGAAGACGGGTCTTTAACTTTAGATAACCGGTTTGTTTTGAGGTCATTTATATTTAAACTCTACACCGCGTATGTTTGAATTTGGATATCATTTGCACATACAACACAATAAATTGACAAAGTAACTTGATTATTTTTACATTCATTGTATGCTTAGAACGTGCTTAAGAGATCAGAGATTCATATATACTGTTGTTAAACAAATTAAAGTACTTGCCATTATTAAAAGTATTGCAACAAATTTTGCTTTCAAGTAAATTCCTCATGAGACTCAAACAACTACATTCTTGTCTAGAGAGGTATCAAAGAATAAATATATAAATAAAAATTCAAAATACTAATTAAATAAGGGCCTACTACAAATATGTTGACCTTTCATGAGACACAATGGACCCAATTTAATCAAGACATGTTTTCATGACTAGGGGCATTCTAGGAAAATACAATATTAGTAATGTTTTAGTTTTCAAAAAAGCTATTGCTTACTTGGTCATATTAATTGAAATTTTAGAAAATAAATATTAAGTTAAAGTTGCACAAAATAAATATTGTAATAGTGAGTTGAAAAAACTATATATATATATATATTTTTAAACAGCAAGTATATTATAAATCTTATAAAAAGCTCTTAGCGAGAAGCTACAGGGATACAACTATAGTTGAAAAAACTTATGCAAAATTGTGTATTGTCATGTAACTTAGTGTTATCTTATTCACACTTTATTAGTATAGCCATATACCCTTTATTAGTAAACTACTATACCATGGGCATATTCTAAAACAAATCCACATTGACTTCTTTAATTATAAATGCATACAAAATTCTAAGGCCAAATATGTTGGGAGATTATTATTGAAGGTATCATAATGTTGGATGGTTGTGTCCTTCCTATCATTATCATTGGCTAGCTAGTTGCAAGTTTGCAACCAATGTAATGAGTGATCAAGTTTTTTTAAATAATTTAGTTTAAATAGTTAAACACATGCATGTTGTATAGCATACATTTCTTTTCGTGTTACTTCCAATCTCCATGAACACTTATATAGCTATGATTGATTAATAGAAGTTTTTGATTTTCTTTAGGTGGTGGCATATCATTGTTTATGTTCTAATTGTGGACGACAACATATTAATAGTGATTGTATTGCTAGCGGTGTTGATGATGAGGAAGATAGTGATGCAAAACCTAAATATGATAGACATCAAATTGATGGTCGGCAAGCGAGCACATGTATGGCCAACAAGATTGTGTAGTTGATGGTATTCGTGTATAGAATGACAGTCATATGTATGACATTGCTTAAAAGATCAAAGGGTCTTTGGCTTAGCGATATCTAGATGAACCGATCGATGTAATGTAAGGTGTTCTTCCTTGAGGAATCGACGGTTCTAAACTTCTACTCTACTTGAAGCATAAGAAAATTTTACTTGAAATGTAATGTACGTATTGTATGAAAGAATAGTCAATGTGTCATGGGAGCAAGTTGGATCATACGGTTATTAGATGCACATGGACAGATTGTATAAATAGATAAGGGATTTTTTTTTAATGTATAGATGGCTTATAAATTTTGCGTGCGAAAACGAATTCAAGTAGATGACATAGACACATGTAATGTTTTCAAAACTGTTTGTATGTATACAAAGTTATGATCTAGGGGCGAAGTCGGAAAGTTAGTGGATGAGGCAAACTTTTACAATTTTTAAAAATTATATTATAAATTGGTTCGTTAGAGGATAAAATTACAAAATTAACAAAATACTTTAAAAAATTTACACTGCAATTTTTTTCGTTAAAGGCACGTGTCCTCCTGCCCCCTCCTGTATCCGCCTCTGAGCCTGACGATGATATGAAAACTAAACTTGCAAACAAAAGACGATGTGAATACGATATGATGTTACGTGAACAATTTATTTATTTTTCGTATGGAGAGCAATACATGACCCGTATAGAAGGTTCGATGAACAAATAAAATACTAATAAATAGCGTAAGACGTACACCTTGCCTTTAAAGCATGGTTAAAATAGCTGGATTTTCATCAACATGATATGAAGAAAATGTGAACAATTTAATTTTACGATCTCTAAACTATCTTTCTAATTTAACGTGTACTTTTTATACATATTCGATCTCACATTTTCTTCATTTTCATGGTTTTCTTTTACGATAATTATGGTTTTTGAATTAATTCATGAATCTTGAGCTTACCATAACACGGACGCAAACTGGTAATGCTTTCTCTTTCGATGAGGTTAACATGACAACTTCAGAATTTGCACAAAACGTGATTCAAACGTGAAATCTTACATTTTCATGACTTGATGAATTGATCATTCATGAGTCCAGTTGTGAAACCATAAGTAAATTCTACCATGTACAATCCATTTTAAACTAAATAAGGTTGTACCACAAAAATTTTGACCTAATGCATTTCAGAAAATGGAGACCATTTAGTATATCTTACTTTGCGCAAGTAAAATTCATGTAGTTACCAGTAAATTTCCAGGAGAAAATGTTGTTGAAATTAGTTCAAAAACTTGGTTGGGTTTAGCTCATGTAGTAATGTCGTATTTGACATCTTGCGTATTAGAAATTGTCAAACTACACTTTGTTGACCATTTATTAATTNTACAATTAAAAAAAAAAAACGACAATAGCACAACAAAATTTTAAATACACGATGCATTTGCAATTTGATATAACGGTTTTGCATACAATTACACCTCCTAAAAGTTTAGTATACATTGCTCGTCTCTATACTTAACGGTCACAGGACGAGTCAAGTATAAAGATGAGCGGTGTAATTAATCAAGTTTTAGAATAAAATATGTAACTATATATAACCGAATGATCGAAATTTGTAATTAACTCAAAAGCAAAAGAAAAATATATATATGGGCAAACCTAACACGACTCATTTTAACTTGTACGGAGTACTAAACACTTACAAATGGTCTAATATGTCATAATTAGTAATTAATTTCCTCGTGCATTCTTAATCACCTCATATTCTTACAAACTTTTAGTATTAAAAAAACACGTGCACCGTTTTTAAAAAATATTGAAGCCGCATTAGGCGAAGTTGCCTTTATGCACCGTACTGCCGACCACTTTATAGATTAAATAATAGTCCAACATTTTTTTAATACGTAACTAGTTTCGACCATGTAAAATGAGCTACATAAAGATGGTAATAAAAAATATTACAGTACCATAAAAGACCAGAAAATAAAAAAGGAAGATATAACAAATAAGCTTACATGCGCGAAACCTTATAGTTTTCAAGATTTTCAAGATCGGGATCCTATTCAGGATCGTTTTCGTCTTTACAAGATCGTGATCGTAAGATCGGATCAGGATCTTAAGATCCTACTATAATGTCATTTTCTTAATAGTTTTTGTAATATTATACAAATTTACAAATTATTATATATCATAAACACAAAATTATATGAATGTTCCATCAAAATGTTGTCCTAAATTATGATTATGAAATGTTTAATAAGATTAACATGTTTTTTAAATTCTACAAAAAATAATCCAAAAATTTGTAGTTTTTTAGTTTGTTATCCAAGAAAAGTAGAATCGGATAGGATTAGATCTTAAGATCCTATGGTCAAGATCAGGATCCTATAAGATCTTAAGCATTCAAAGATCCTATGTAAGATCCGGATCGTTTTTACTTTGCAGTATCGTAAAATCGTAAAATCCTAAGATCAAGATCGGTCCTGACAACCATGGTTTGTTTCATTTGCTCTCTCATTTTCAAAATTATTGTCTTCAAACAAAAATACATTATTCTCTACCGCTATATGCTCTTTTGATTAGTTAACACAAGAAAGAAACTATATTTTAGGATATTCATAAACTAAAAATAAGAACAATAATTTTAGACACAATAAGGAGTGATTAGTTATTCCGACAAAAGATGAGAGAAAAACCTGCATCTAACACAAAAGTATAGCCTAAGTGGCGAGATATAGGGATTATCGGTTTCATGCTCAAAGGTTATTAGGCAGTAAAAGTGGAATTTGTTAAAAAAAAAAAAAAAAAAAAAAAAAAAAAAAAAAAAAAAAAAAAAAAAACTCGTAAGCAACATTTAACTAGTAAGGAATTAAATAAGCATCTTCTTAAATCTTAAGCCACTTTGCACAGATTCAACACACATATTAAAATGGAAAGTTAAGATTTCTACTTACTGCATCTATAACTTATTTAGGACGCTTTCTATATTTATGTTTAGTGTTACTTCTTCATTAATAACGAGATGCAGATTTAATACTTGGCGCTATATATATTGAAGTGCCACATGTTTCAAGTTTCAACCACCTTATAAATCTTTCTTAAAATAATTAAAGCTCATTAATTTATGTCTCTTTTAGGGCATGTTTGGCGAGCGAACTTATCAGAGCTTATCATAGCATGAGCTTATTTTTATAGAAAAATAAGTTACCATTAAAAATAAGTCTCGTTTGGCTGACATAGCTTGAAAGAGCATGTAAAAAAAATAAGCTACTAAATGGAATGCTAATTAAACTAACGTTTAGAAAAAAGCTCCAGCAACATGCTCCAGCGATCCGCTCCAGCTCCTACTAGTGCCAAACATACCCTTAAACTAACGTTTAGAAAAAAGCTCCAGCAACATACTCAATCAACCAGCTCCAGCAACCCGCTCCAACTCCTACTAGTACCAAACATACCCTTATTGTTGTGTTTATTATCATAAGCTTAAACAATGAGATATTAAAGATTAAAACCAGGAGACTTTACTATGTTTAATCTAAATGGTACTAATCAAAACATAATGATAAATGTGAAACATTGAGATTAATGATTTAATTCATTGTTAATCATGTTCTATAAAGAGTGCCAGACCGATGACATAAGTGCATTTTATGAAAATTTGAACAGTTTTTTTCTTTTTGAGATGTGGTTCATTTTTAAAAAAAATGGTAATTTTGACAAGATTTTATAGTGCGATGAAAAAATCCTTGTGATTCACGAGCACTCTTGACAACCCTTCAGTTCGCCCGTCTATGACAACAAATTAAGTCCACTTGTTCCACGTTTAAACCTTGTACATAACATCTCACAAATTATCGTGTACTTATTATAAACGATTTAGTTGTTACGTGTTTATTTAATTACATTTACTATCTTATATCTTTTACATGCAATGTACTTAGATAGACCGACTTAAAACTTGAAAAAACATTAATCTTTCACTTTCTTTGCGTATAACAATCGGATAAATACTTATCGCATTACAAACTTTTTCATTTTACATTAATGAGGAATTAACGATTATTTAAGGTTAGAGGAATGGCTCATGCTTGTTGTGAAACTAATAATAAAGAAGAGAACAAGGAACAAGAATAAAGATCAAAACATGGAAGAATAGTATTATTCATCTCTCTATAGAGGTATGTATATATAGTTACAAGGTGGAGTATTCCACAAGATACAATACACTAATTAAGGTAACTACTAACATTAAAAGATATGGACATCCATTCCATATTTATCCATAACACTCCCCCTTGGATGTCCATATGAGGATTATGCCTCGTTAAAACCTTACTAGACAAAACCCAGTGGGACAAAAATCTAGTGAAGGAAAAAAAAGTACATAATTCCTTTATACGCTCGGGGATGTTGCCTCATTAAAAACCTTGCCGGAAAACCCTGTGGGGACAAAACCGTGGTCAAGGGAAAAAGAGTGCAACGCGTATCTTCTCTCCCCCTGATGATCACATCACTTAAGCTTATTGAGTCAGCGAAATTCACATTAAAGTGACTTAATAGAATGGGAAAAAGAGTGCAACGCGTATCTTCTCTCCCCCTGATGATCACAT